>VYZP01002555.1:2557-16797 GCA_013400635.1 Hypocryptadius cinnamomeus | reverse complement strand
TGTGACCCAGTTATTTCCATTAGTACTACTCACACCCTTAGTGTGACATTTGCTTTGACAATCTGAATTTGTCTGAGGTGAAACTCGCATCATATTATCATCTATCCAACAAACTGATTTTTAAAAATACAAGAGAGACCAGTACACTGATTAGAATACACTTTCTACTGGCAGTGAATACCTCAAATATGAAGAAGCTATACCCATTTTGCTCAGGCAAAGTTGTTGGCCTGTTCATCAAACACAGACAGCTCCTCAGCTGTGATCAGAAACCCAAAATGGACAGGAAAATAAGTTGAAATTATTCTTGTTATCTTGCTGCAGCTTAAATGCAATTTCAATGCCCTTAAGGGCCATTTTATATTGTTAGAGCTCTGCAAAGATTCCTTAATGGTAAATAAAAGCAACACCTAAATGTTCTAAATGCTTTTTATTTTTAAATTGGTAGTCATCACTTCTGGGAACATAGTTAATCAAGCAACACAAACCAGATGAATACGTACTTTCTTTTGCTGCAGAATAAACACTTTTCAGATTTAATAAAAGTTATTCTGGATTCATGCTGAATCAGAAAAGGAAGAGCAAGCCAGTTTTGACTGCACTCCATCTGCCACAGTGTTTGGATTTTACTGCATGTAACACCTTCGTGTTTTGGTTCAGGCCTCAGCTGATGTAATTGTGGGCCACCATGTGACCTCTAGGAGGAACACTGGCCAGTGTGACTTGGGTGTATCCTCAAGACACAAAAACAAGAAGTCAAATAAAAAGAACTTCATGAGTATGGCAGCTTCAAATTCTCATGACTTAAGCAAATCTCAGGATGCTTTGAAGCCTTGCTGATGGGCAAGGGAGGAGAGGCTTATACTTGTGTTTGGCAATGCTGTTGGTATTTTAGAAATTATGGCATCAGAAAGACACTTTGAGAAAATCTAGCACTCACAGCCAAGAGAGAGGCAAAGTGCCTTGCCTCCCAGAACCCTCAGAACTGCCCAAAGAGAACAAATCTCCAGATGACCCCCTGTGGAGTCCCTTTCTCTAAAATGACTGGCATTTGTACTCTTGGGGAGATGGATCTGGGAAGCTTGCACTGACCCACCGCAGTCATCCTTACAGAAACTGTGGGGTTTCTTTTTAGAGTCAGGAAACAGCATTTCCTATTTCCTAAAAAAAAACTCTCTCTAGGAAGTGTTAGATTTCAGGATCATGTGTACACAAGGATGTCCCTCCACTCTCCCTTCCTCTGACAGATAGAGGGGATAATACATATACACAGATGGACATTTTTACTTGCAGATACAGAGCATGATATTACACCCAAAATGACTACTATCTCACCCAAGATTTTACACACAGAATACCATTAACTTTCATTTATAATGACTTTTTATATCAGTGTCCCAAAATTCAATAACAGATTTGTCTGAAAGAAGTTTTCACTTGTCCTGCAAGTGAAATAAGGCATTTTTGAGTGGCCGAGTTGCACATCAAGAAACAAGAATTGTAAATAAGGAAGTACTTTGACTAGTGCAGAAGATTGATACAGCACCTGACAGCTTTCATTACGTAAATCTAATTTATTTCAGTAAACAAGTGACTGGAATCATGCATCATTTCTAAACGAGCTGACCCTCAGGTTTACATGGTTGGCTGATATGGGTTTGAAAACAGGAAACTCCAGCTGTAACATGAGTGACCCAGACAGCAAAAAGCTAGACACCAAACTAAATTGGAAGGCAGGAAGTCAAAGTTCATGCTCATACCACAAACAATACAAAAATAATGAAGTTCCTCTGAGATACATTTGGCAAAGCCAAATGTCATTGTGAAGCATAAAATATAAAGAGCGTGTAATATAAATGTTTATAGAAAAACAGAGCAAAGAATTGTTGACAATTTTCCAACAGTGTTCCAAAGAGCTAATCTATCTGCATATATTTTCATAAACACTATATGTCCTCTATAAACTGAACACTGACAGGATGCCTAACTCCCTCAGGTTCTCTTAAGTAGGCATTCAAAAGCCCTGGGTTTTGATATCTTTATTCTTTGGTTTCCTAAACCTTGATTTAATTCCCTCTCAGCTCCCAGAATACTGCTGGAGTGCCCCTGTTAGGCACTTTTCTTCTGCTCCTCTGACACTCTATTGTAAAGCAAGTTTTACTTGTCTAGGGAACAGCCTCTCAGCACTTCTGAGCTCTAGAGTGTTCCACAGGTTCACGCAAAGCCTTGACAGCCCACATCCAGAAACATATCACATCCTGTTTGCATCAGAGCTCCCCAACGATTTCCCCAGCAGCTACACTTGGTCTGTTGCTGTTACCTCCTGAGACCACATCTCTGCACAAACATCACAGAGACGAGGGTATGTGCCTACAGCAGAGCCATGTGCCCATTCTGGGGACAGAATAAGCCAGTGCAAAGGAAAGTCTAACACCTAACAGGGCTGCAGCTCTGCTAGTCAGGGATAACACCGCTGGAGCAAATGGAGAGATTCACATCTGAGGAACTGGTGATTGCTGGAGTCCTAATCTAGACCTACACAGGTCCCTGAAAACAGGAGTTTTATTCCATAGCAGGGCTGCAGCACCTACACTCAAATTTTCCTAATTCCACTCTGCAGGATACAATGGAAGTTTTAAATTTAATTTCATGTACATTTAATTTATCTGGAACTATAATTCATCCCTAGACCCCTGACTAGGTAATCTGTCTAATTACCTGCTATGTGTTCCAGCTTTGGGGCTCCTCTGCATCCTTGTGTTATGTAACCAACCTCCCTTTGCTACCATCTGTCCCACAGCCTTGAGCTCAAAAACTCCAAAGGTAATTTCTGCCTCTGCCTCTCTGAGAATAACCCTCATCCCCATTTTGTCTATAGAGAAGGAAGGATTGATACAACTGCACTCTATATATCCTACAGAAGATACTTCTGCAGAAGTCAGGGGCTGGAGCCTGCACACACAGAAGGTAAACTCTGCATTGTCAAACATCTGCAAGAGCTCACAGCTGATCTAACACTTCACCACACAAACAACATTGGTATTTTCCACAAACCTTGCTCAGATGACTTTTTCTCTGAAGTTCCTTTTTAATCTGGTTCGGTTTTTTTGCTTTCCAACTTCTTGTGTTTATTCCCTTCACTTCTTTATTACAATGAATCTCAAAAAATATTATCCCCTGTTAAAAGAGTGGCAATCAAGTCACTGCTGGGCTTAGCCATCCCCTAACCAAGAGGCTTCAGCACATGCATGTCTTGTGGAACCAACTGCTGTTTGAGCATGTAGATAAATTCTTTTGAATTGCAACACATGGCAAAAGGAAAACTGAAACAGAAAATACTGAAATAAAAGGAATTTTAAAAAGTTTCCTTTTTATTGAATACAACTTTTCATAATAGCCTGGGCAATTTCTGTACTAAAAAAAAATAACATTTGAAACTCTAGTAAAATACTGTTAATTCACCTGGCATGAGTGCAAACCACATGAATTCAGAAGCTTTCCAAAAGCTTTATTTCTGTTAATAGCTGCTGCTTACATAGAGGTTATCAGCATATGCCACCATTATTAGTAACTATTTTATTCTCAAGAGATATCAAATCTCTTCAAGAAAAGGCAAAAACTACAACAATAACAAGTGGAGTTTCCTTTGTCATCAGTATTTTGTAAATGCAAAATAAAACACCAGTGCAAAGTGCAAAGTGCAGACCCACAGGCTTGGGTCTACACTTTGAAGATAATGTAGCATTTTCCATTCTGAAAACTTGAATAGTAATTTTGAGATTATGGACCCATTCTTCAAATGAAACTTTACTACCACTATTTACTGTTAAATTTGCTATGACAACACTGACCTGGGTTTGGTGATGCAATAGCAGGGAAAGAAACACAAGGCAGGAGTGTGGGATAAACTGGTACCTGAATGTGCACTGATCTGTAGTGAAAATACAGATGTGTTAATCTCTGAAAACCAAACACATTTTAAGCTGGATATTCAAGGGCTGGCAATCATATTAAAGCTACAAGAGCCCAGGCTGAGCTTGAAACGTGAAACAAATTGAAGACCATATTAAGGCAAATTACTACATTGGAAAATATCTCAGTAACTATTCAGTGAAACCAAGTTTATCCCAATTAAATGCTAGCCTTGTATTTTTCAATAAATGCAATTAATAGAGTTACTGAAGTTTCTGTAAAACTTCTCTGATATATTTGCAGTGCTTTAAACCTTTCTTGCACACAAGTCCCCATAAGATAAAGAAGTTTACAATCTCGGGGGAAAAAACATGAAAAGCATTATCAAAATGGATAAATGGATTTAATGACAGGTTTTGTTTTACTTATGTCCCGTGTTTTTACATTTTGCAACTGAAGTTGTGACAGAGCTTCAATTTGTTTCCTCACTCAAGTAATTGAAGTTGCAATACTGTTTCCTGAATTTGCAATTTCAATTTGCTCATTCTTCTCCTGAGACTCATCTTTCCTCTTCATAGCAAAGGTTAACAGAATCAGTCAAATATGTCTTATCTGTGTCCCAGATTGGATCAGTGAAAATTAATAGAGGATGCTCTGTGCCTCACCTGGTTTGGCACAAAGAGATTAGAAGTGTTTAGGAAGGGAAAATAATTATTATCCTCTGTGTTTAATTGTGATGATAGGTTACTAACAATCACTTCAGGGAGGGAAAAAAATCTTTTTCCTAGACATTTACAGCATTTTCTAACCAAGATTTTCTAATCCTAAAGATCTGTATGCATGAAGTGCACAGAATGTGGAACTCAGCGGTGAATGTTGTACCAACATTGCACTGCAGAGAGTCTTAGTGCAATACTGACAGGTACACAGAGAGTAGATTCCAGATTTGTAATTAAAGGTATCTTAGGTCGTTGCACAGAGTATCCTATTTGAATATAAATGTTTGATTTCCTCTCACAAAGAAGCAGAGTGGCTTAGCTGTAATTCAGTATTATTGCATAGTTGAGGGCAGCCCTTTGCACATACACAAACACACTCAGATACCACATGCACTATGATTTATCATCCATCCTCAAGCAGGCACACACAGTGTGGTTTGTTATTTATCCCTATACATGCACGTGTGTTTACACACACTTACTGTAGACCACTGGTGGCTGTCAGCTTCTGTGCTATCTCAAAAACACAGTGAATATTATTTTGCTCTCTCTAATGTGCAAACTGTCAAAACAAATCCCATTTCACAGCAAATTCAGTGCGTGCAGCAGACAACTCTCTCAGGCCACTCGCAGGGGCTTCTCACTGCAGGCCTTGGGCCACTCAGTGGTAAGAAAACTTCACCATCACCTGAGTTTTTCAACACCCACACCATGCTGTCCTTTTTTACAAACTCATGTAAGAAATCTCGTGCCTGAGTCCTGGTGTAGTGGCACTCCTGGGGCACAGCAGGGCTGTGCTAACAGGGAACACACCCCTTTTTGCCATTCTTGAGGAAAATCACGTATCTCTTTTTCCCCAAGGCAGCTTGATCTGAACCCAGCATCTTCAAACTATAAAAACATGCCTGTCCATCACTTGGCCAAATGGAGCAATTCAATAACTAGCAGATGTGCAAACAAGCTCTCAGAGCATTTACTGGTGTGTCCCCCCAGTCTCTCAAAACGCTGCTCTGCATGGCCTAGCACACAGCAGTTCTGCTGAAGCAGCCTGGAAAACAGGCACAGGCAAAGTGTAAATCCTTAGAGTAGAAAAAAATGGTTTGCAAGAGGCCAGCTTTGACTTCCCTACTCAAAACAATGGCCATAGGTACTTTCCCGTACACTGAACAATAGCAGTTCAACTTGTAGGTGTGCATCTAAATAAATTTTATTGAAAATAAAATCTGATGGCATTTTTAATTAGTTGAGCAGCTTTATGTGACATTTCCCTTTCACAAAATGAATAAATATCCAAGTTCACATATGCACTGTGGAATTTTCTTATTTCAAATGCTCTTTCTTACTTCATTTCTCTCTGTATCCTTCTAGATAAGGAAATTTGGTATAAATTTGATATAAATTCAAAACTAATCTCTATTAACTACAGAAACAGCAAAAGCCTTGCTTCTGCTGTGGTATCTAAAATGGATTGCCTGGGCATGTGCACAGCACGAAGCCCATTTCTCAGCTGGCTTCAAATCCCAGCAAAGACCACTAACAAAACAGAAAATGAGAAATGTGAAGTAGTAGGTATTTAACAACAATGCTTAAACAGCAGCAATATGTTATTTTGCTTTGATCTGAAGCTGAAATATTTTCAGTATATATTTCAGTTTGGAGCTGATCTTTTTCAAGGACAGGAAGGAGAGCTTTTCTAAGTTATTAAATCAGAAGAATTTATAGATTCAGGCACATAGAACAAGATCAGATGTGTCCAACAACTCTTCTTCACATGTGCTGTACCCATCAAAGGATGAGGAGGCCCAACCTGCCAAACAAATGTTTTATATTGAGCTGGAGGGTTCCAAATGTCTCACAACAGTGTCAGATAAACAAAAGGAGACACGAGAAGGTGACAGGGAAGCTCTCACTCAAGTGTTGCTTCTGTTTCAAAGATGAGTGACAGACAAAGAACTTTCTCCTACTTAACAACAAAAAGAAATCTCAGACTATTCGAGCCAGACAGCCAGAAATATCAAGGTTGTGCAAAATCTTTTCTAAGATAAAGTAGAAAAATATATTTCTGGTTAAAAGAGAAACCCAATCAAAACAGCATAAATTATGCTTCCAATTGCAACTTTTAATAAGAAAATCAATACCATGGTAATAACATTTCAATAATGTCATTAAATATTAAACTTTACTGACCACAGAGATTGCCCACTTATCAGTTTAATTTCTTTTGTGCTAGAAAATAATTGTATCAGATAGTAATTGATTGGCCAGTAATAATTCATGTAATGAGTGTAATAAATATACATTTAGCTGCGTGCAAAATTACTATAAAACAAATCTCCCCAGAAGAAGCATGAGATGGCAGAATTCAAAAAGCAAGGGACAGCCAGCAGAATATCCATTTTTTTTCTGTGATGGATATTGATTTATGATGCAGTGGAAGAGCTGAAACCACTGCCTGCTTTACCACAGTAAAGCTGCATAAAAGCACCAGCCAGGGCCTGTGTCAACACCCCCATGAGGGAGTGGGGCAGGCTGGGGCAGCTGGGGACAGCCCAGGGCACCACCAAAGGTGACAGGGCAAGGACCAGGGTCTGGCAGGGACATGAGCAGACCTGGCCCTGTGGTGCCCACGGCTGGGCAGGGCTGTGGCATCTCACTGGTGCAAGGACTGATGGCACTGGGGGCTGAAATGGGGTCTTGTGCCATGGGTGGGGTGGCAGAGGTGCCATGGGGCACCTAAGGGCTCTCAGTGCCCTGAGAGGAAGTCAGTAAATCCTATCCATTGAAACAAAAATACAGAAATGTTCACCTCCAACAACCAATTTCCAAGGCAAAGAGGCACCCAGCATAAGAGAAGATCAATTTTGATAGAGCCACAGCCTGGGGCTGGGAAAGCTGCTACACACATTTCCATGTTTGGATTTTTAACTTTTTAAGTAAATTTATTAAGGGAGAAGTCAGCCTGGGCTGATCCCACAGTCCCATTAGAACCTGTGCACAAATGGGAAGCCTGTAAAGGCTCAAATGGAACATATAAAAAGCTTTTTTATATATCACTGAAGAAATTAACTTGTTTCTTTTGATGGATATAACAATTTTCCTAATTTAAAAAATATTCCTAGCACTTTCCTACTATTTTAAGCCGACTCACTTGAATAAAGTTACTGCTAATTTAAACCCAAGTAAGACAGACATCAGACATCAGTGCCAATGTCCTCGCTCTGTAAATCAGCAAAATTCCCTCTCTACTAAAAGTGAGATTTCACAGTCAATTTAAGCTGATCTAAGACTGCACTGCTCCTGAACAGGGCAATCCAACTTCCTTTTATCTCCAGCTGCGTGTTCCCACCACTTCCCTTGTGTGGGCTCTAGAGATCATACAGCCAAAGGATAAACAAGATCAGCTCACTGATCCTGCTGAAAACCAACACTGAAAATACTTAGTTTTCAGCCAGTTTCCAAAGAGTTGAAAACACCCCTTTGTGTGACAGTCTACAGTTCACCCTTGCATAAATTGTTTGTGAAACTTCACCATTAGACACAAGCTTAAAAAAAGGGAATTTATCAATAACTGAGTAACAAGTAAGATACTACAAAAACTTGGTGGTCTGATGCAAGCAATTACAATATTTTAAAAACACAATTTTTTTCAGTTTAGAAATCCCCAGTCTTCACAGATGCTAATGTATAAGAAACAGTTAAAATGAAACAAATTTCAGCAAAACACTAATTTTGCAAGATGTATTTCAACTCTACAAATACTTAGTTTACATGAGAAATATGATCCAAGGAAAAAACTCATCATGAAAACGTTGTCACTCTCCTCTTAACTTTTCTTTAGCATTTTTCTTACCCAATTGTTTTAAAACATTATGTATTTTTAACTTGGAACTGGAGATTTTAATTTGTATATTTTTTCAGGTATCTTTTGCTAACTCTACTTACAAAGCAATTAGGAAGATCTTTTTTCCCCTCTTCCCATCTTTCTTGTTTGTTAGATTTTATCTGAGCATTATTGTGATCATAAGCATCCTGTTCCTTTCTGAAAACCTTTCTGAGGTTCATTTTGTGCTGTTTCTGTCTTTTATCTATCTTTTAATGTGTGTTGCAAGATGAGAAACACTATCTTTTATGGCAGCTAAAGATACAGCAATAGAAAAATGTGGCAAGAATAGGTTGCTCTTATTAAGTTACTTATACCATTGTCAAGTGGTTTAATGTGTACATTAGACAGGCAATATGGATAAACAGCATCATTCTAGACAAAACTCTATTCATTAATAATATCAAAATAATTGGCCAGGTTCTGAATTTTGAAAACCATCAAGGTCCGAAGTGTAATCACTCTTTTCAGCCCTGTTCTGATGCTTGCTTTTTATTAACACACATTTTTTAAACTTAAACATAGTCCTTGTAAGGATGGTAACCCATCTGCTGAGATCTCTATGCAGGTGGAATTCCCAGAAAGGACTTATGAAGAGTTTCCAAGTGTCCCCACACTGTCAAAAGTAAATTAAGGTCATCTATGAAGTCTGCTAAAACAAGATTTTTATTGCAGTCATAATTTTCATGCTGTAAGCACACAAATTAAGACAGGTAAATGTCTTTATTATAGGCCTTTGAAAAACAATCAAAGAGTAACATTTGGTAGATACAGACCTAAACTTGATTTGAATTGAGGACTTAAAAGCCTTAGACAATCTGTCCTATTACTGTGCTCTGTAACATTTGGCTTCTTAATGTGTTCTTCTTTTGTAATGTTATTATGAGCTGGATTATTACCAATTGCTTGTGTGTGCAGCTTTGCCCCTGTGCACTGATTTGTATTTTTAGTACAATAGTCCCCATTCACACACTAAAAAATCAGCCAGCATGTACAGATTATAGAAGTTCTGTGCAGAGTGGTTCACCATCAGTAGGAGCTCTATGCCTAAACTCTATTTAAACATTAGGTTTTTCATGGTGCCCTCTCAAATCAACAGCTGGGGCAAAAAAGATTACTTTCTTGAGAGTGTGCAACAGTCATCTACACACAAACAGGTCAAATTAGTAAAAATGGGAAGAGGCTTCTTTTAGGTTGATCATGGCAAGACAGGGATTCTTGGAGATTATTCAGTGACTCAGTAAAGTCACTAAACGTGACAAGATGCTAAACCACTAATGGCTTCTATTCTGACCTTTTCTACTCTTTATCTTTTTGTCTGTTTTTTTATCATGTAACCTCTTAGGGAAGGAAATATTGCCTTCTTTTATGTTGGGAAATTGCCCAGAACATTGCAGACACTACCCAAACAAGGAGTAACTATAATAATAACAAAAAGAGGAGGAGGAGAAGGAGGAGGCTTACTTGACCCCATACCAGCATTCCCCTAAAGACTCCTATCAGACTTGATGGAATGGTAACCTGGCTTATTGCTTCAGCAAAATTGTCTGTAGTAAATGGCACCAATATAATTAATGCTATCAAAATTTACAGCAGAAAGGGAGCATTGTGTACAATCAAGAGATAGCTGAACTTGTTTTTGAGAGAGTCAGGTATGACAGTGAGTGTAAATGCTTAAGAATATGCAAATCCATACCTGTTGTGCTGTCCTGAGACAGAGTTAAAGAGATCTAGTCATTTCTGCTCCTGCCTTCATAACCTTCAGTATGGCCCTGGTAGATAACTCTCTGTGCCCCCATCTCACCATCTGTAAAACAGAGATAATGGTTTTCTTAGTCAGAGCATTTGGATATCTACAAATAAAATGCTGCATTTTAATACTGTTCAATACTATTAACACACTCTTCTCCACTGGATAAGGTCTCAGAGACAAACCTTTCCCTTTGATCTTCTCTCTGCAGCATGCCCTCTGCTTGTCCTCAACAACACATTTTAAGTAGTGTATGAAAAAAAGGCCAGTATAATGAAATTAACTCTGCAAAGACCTCATTTTCCCTAGATTTGATGATGGAGATTCTCTACTGTGATAACATTTTTTAACCTTTATAATTTCACAAAGTGCTCATATCAGATTCTGTTAGTCCCTCGTATTTCATGACATGTAGTCCCATTTATCTCCCATTTATGAAATACAGCACAAGCATGACATTTCAATTTTATAAACTTGCAGTGCTACACAAGGAAGGCTGCCTTCCTGTGTCATTAATACCAATATCATTATTCAGACCCATGGCCTCTAAGTCTTTCTTTTAGGTTAATTTATTGAAGCAGTAAACCAATTTCTTTGCTTCTTTCTACTATTTTATATAACAGTGTAAAAATTTGAAAAGCATATCAAAACTTCAGCTATCCTTAAAATTCTTCTAATGTTTCTATGGTCTCACATATGTGATTCTGCCACCAGCCTTGTGACTACTGGTGGGGCACCCCACTAGGATTTGTTTCATTTTTGTTGATCCTTATGGGTATTTGGTATACCAGACAGTAAAATAATCATTTGTACAGTTGTCAGAATCTGTCTCCTTAATTAAAAGTGATCTTGCTCTGTGTTGCATAGAAAATCTGGACTATAAAAGAACACAATTTCTACTGGAAAAAGAGGCTGCAGATAGGTATAAATACAAATATAAATTTAGATATCAAGAGAAAATATGTGTTAAATAACCAATTCCTGTTGAAAAAATTGCCCTGAAATAACAAGCAGATTCAAAGGTATCTTTGACCAGGGCTGTGTTTGCAGCTCTGTTACTGCTCCTCCCTCCTGCTATATTCAGCCTCCTGCTATCCAGGACTTTTCTTGCTGCAAAGAACTTTTCTTCATAGCTCCATACTTTGGTGTGGTTTTAGTTTAAGTCCTGGGGAAAAGAGATCTGACTCCACATGACTTTTTCTCCCACGACCCAGCTTTCAGTTTCATTTCATTTCATTCTGGACAGTATTAGCAACAAAATATTTAAAACTCTCATAAGCTGACTAAAAGTTCCTTTGTTGTATTTGATAGCCTTCTCACTGAAAAATACTTCATATACTGTATTACTAGTATTAACTATTTTAAATGCCCAAATGCAGAAAATTTGAGAATTACTTTTTCACATCAGATCCAAATGACTCAAAATTTCTCCAGTTAATGTTGGTTCAGACTATGATATGCATGGATTTGAACTTTTGAAATATCATTTTTTGTTGCAGATTGTGATCTTTTAAGACAAGACTAGTAGCATTAATAATAAATCCAATTCTGATGGTTTTAGTTAAGGAAATATAGCTGAATCCAAAATTTCTCACTTTGTACTGAGCATGTGCAGTGGCAATTTTGTCTTAGTAAAATTATCAGAAGGGGCTTAAAACACTGATTTTAAAAATTGAAGAAATCAGTGGGGTTTTATTCCCTGAGTCTTTTAAAATAGAAGGCTTGATTAAGTGAAAGTTAGTTAATGACTGGAAAAAAATCTTTCAAAAAATACTAGAAATAAAATTTTTAAATGCAGATTAAGAGTTGTAAGCAGGTCTAAAACTTAAATTATTCTGTGGCACTGCAAAACCTGTGTTAAAGGTTATCTATACATACAATACAATGCAAATACAAATAATGAGTTTCTATCAAGACAAAACTATTCCAAAGATACAAGTATAAAAACACATTTCCATAAAGAACAGTTAATGCATAGAAGACTGTGCCTCTTTATGTTGCTTTAATGTTTAAGGCAGTTGATACAACCAAATTAAATATATTTGCATTAAAGATATGTCTAAAATAATTATAAATGTGTAAATCCAAGCATTCAAAATGATAGAAAATTGAAGAAATCTAGAAAATAAAGACTGCTTGTCATGCTGGATTTGTTTCTAATCCCATCTATTGTACTACAATTCCTACCCATAAAAAATTTTAAATCTATAATTTATGGAAACATGGATAACCTTAAGGTCATCACACAGAAATGCCATTATGTGTAACCTTGTAAAAATGCTGCCAACAGTGCCTCTGCTGTACTCCATAGCTGGCATTTCAGCCAGCCTTCTGCAGCTCAGAGTCACAGTAACAAGATTTTGAAGTTTAAATCTCTTAAAAGGAGAAAAGCTGCTTTTTCATCCCTTTCTCCAAGCATACAATATAATTGGCAAAGTATCAGGAATAATAAGACAACTGGTTGACACAAACCCCAGGAGGAACAGAGCAGCTTTTGTTCTGAGCTCTCATCAAAATCTTGGAAATCTTGCAATAGGAAATGTTGTTGGAATGTAGGTTCTTATTCAGAGTTCTGACATGTCAGGCCTGCAAGATCTGAAATCTCTTACCTGCTTCCATAATTATTGCACACCTTTCCCTGTGCTGCCTGCAGCTCAAACAGCTCTACACTTAAGTATTTAAAAAATTTCTGATACAAAAGAAATACATTTCATTCTTTATTAATGCATATTATTTGAGAGAAAAAAAAAATTGCATTGGTTGTATAATTTACTGTGCAAGTAGTCTCACCAAATCTGTTTTTATGTGTGCATGGACATGTAATTCAAGCTCTCTAAAACTGAGTTACTTCCTTCTAATCAATGTAGTCACTTAGAGGAGGGCACCATGCCATAAAAGTTACTTGAACTGCTGTGTTTTTGTTCTTACTGCCTCTACTTAAGTATGATGTTCAGATTTCTGGGGAAATATCTCACAGATGATGAGAAGACTGAGCTGGATGTGTTCCCATAAGGAAGCAGTTTGTTTTTTATCAGATGCCTCTTCTGCCTAGGAAAAACACAGGTAAGACAAAAAACCCAGCAGATTTCTGAAGAGAAAATATTATTATAACAAAGATTTCTCTGACAGAAAACTGACTGTACTGTATTTGTTTCTACTACTGTTCAAGAGCGGGGGGGGAAAGTCTCTAATAAAAATTACACCAAGAAATATTCAGCTCAAGGAATAAGTCCAAATCAGTTTCCACTTACAGCTGAAACCAAACACAGAAGGTGTTCTTGAGGTAAGAAGCAGCAAAAGTGCCAGTGTGCAGGAGGTTTCAGATCATCTGATGTCACCAACTGCCTTTTGGTTACGTCCATGAACAGAAGATGCTCACCATGAACCACAAACCAGGATGCCCTCTGTGGCAGGTTGTGGCGTTTTCTCCTCTCATGTGACACCACACTAAGGCTTTATTTTCGGTGGGTCTGCAATTAAGGGAAGGGAAGTAGAACCTGATCACTGCAGTTTTCTTTCCCTTTCAAATTTCTACTCTCAAAAATACAACAGACCTCCTTTCAGCAACACAATAAAATTCTGCTAAAGATCAGAAATATTACTTAATATATTTTAAAAATCCAATGTATTGTCTATGTTCTTGTGAGATGATGCCAATTTTTTCCATTTTAACTTTGCTCTCTCATTTTCAGTCTGAGTTACAACCTCTTAAGTTAGAAACCCAAGATCTGAGCCATCCCTCCTGAGCAGTCATATACTGTATCCTTAGCTGCAGAGTGTTCAGAAAATGGTTCCAATGAAATAATGAAAAGATGCTTATAAATTATAATTTATCATGTTCTTACAGACCTCTGAGAGATAGAAACATGGCAACATCACAAACAAAAGAAAACTTCAGTGGGTCTCAGTTCTACACAGAAATTAATTTGACAACAGAGATGTATTTAGTAATTACTGGATGTTCAGAACGTGTGTAGCT
>VYZP01002541.1:0-10958 GCA_013400635.1 Hypocryptadius cinnamomeus | reverse complement strand
TCTGTGGATGGTGTTTGGGAATTTCCTGCCTTCACAAGTTAGGGATGTGTGCCTCTTCACCAGAATAAGGGCAGAGGTAGATCTCTGAGCTTCACATACCAGTTTTGGGGAGGATGACTCACAGCAGCACTGTATTTACTATTACCTGCCCAGAACAGCCAGCCTTGCTTTGTTATGACTGTTCTATTATGGTCAGTCTGACTCTTACAGAAATCCATCCCTGAAAGAAAACTAGACAAGGACATAGAGTTTAAAAGCATTTTATCATGAAAATAAATTCTCTCTGGCTTATTAGGTTCCTGCAGACAGGGTGTTTTTCCAAGTGGCTTTTACAAATGAGCCCTTTAAGTGTGTCATACCTTCCTGGGGTCCTGCAGACTGCCCATCTGTTCCACTTTCCCTGCAGTACCTGCATTTCTAAATGAATTTTGCATCACACCAAAGTTAGAAAGTCAGCTGAAAATTTTCCCTGCGCGTCTCCTGTAATAAAAATTTTGTTTGAATGAGAAGGCAGTTCAGTTAAATCTATAAAGAAGTCAAAAAATTAGACATCTTCCTCTGAACTAATATAAACCCTGTGACTGTTAGATAGTGGTCTTTTGTGTCGTTTAATGTCAACACAGTCTGTCTTCTAAGAGGAGGTTCTCAGTTGCTGCAAATCTCTACTTCCAGAGAGGCCAGAAAAAAGCTGATTACTTTTCTTATATCCCTGCTGAAGATCTTTTCTAGGTACTAATTTATGCAAATGAAATAAGACAAAATAAGTTTGATTTGCAGAGGGCAGTACAGAAAATACCTGATCTGTTTCATGTTTTGAAGAAGTCATAGACATTGACTAAAAAATAGTTTGACAAGCAGACAGTGCAAGTTTAACCCCTGCCATGTTGTATCTTCACTGCCCCAGCTCTCAGCCTCCTCACTTGTAGGAACAAAAGTCAAAAAACACAAGTTATTCTACTAAAGGAAAAGCTGTCTTTTACAGCACTGTTGTAAATCCATATTTGTTTCACAATGAGACAGAGGTGTGGCAGTGTAAGTGATGGGATTGTTTGGAGAGTGTGAATGAGGGCTGGGATTAGCAGAAAGTGCTCTCCTGAAGAGTTCCTGAAGTTCATAAACACAACACAAACACTTTAATGCAAGGTTTGTCCTGATTTCACGGGCCCTAAGGGAGCAGTTGGTGGCCAAGACCTCTGCACTCTGCTGGAGTGAGTGCAGGAATCTGGAAAATCACACAAAAAAGTTCTCTCAACGTGAGCAGGGGCTGGTTCATCAGACACAGGAGCTGCTGGGGGTGAGGACTCACCAAATTTTATGCAAGTCACAGAGGACAGCAGATTCACATGGCTGTGTGGTGCCTTAGTGGCTTCTTGGGGACATAAAAGGCTTCTTGTATTGCTATTTTTTGGGTGTTCTGTGGCTCTTTCCCCTGGACTGTTTACTGCTGTAACCCAGCAAGCCATTGTCACTACTGCTGTCACAAGGGAGCTTTTGCTTTGCTTTTTTAATCACTTCAAATCCAAGTGCTGTGACACATTTTGCTCTTATTTCCCTTCCTGCAGCAAATGCTTGTTTTCTTCTGCTTGTGCTCTGCTGCTTGGTTTATGTGTTTGTTTTGGGAGTTTTATGTGTGTGTGCATGTGGAATATTTTTTTTTTGGTTTTGTTTGGAATTTTTTTTCTGCAGAAGCATCTAATACAGAACTGAAAGCTTTTATCTTCTTTATATGTCCTAAAAAGATGGAATTTCTTTTTTCAAGTGTGGTGGTGCTAAGACTAAAGATTCTGTTGCTACAGGTTTGAAGTCTGTCTTGCTTAAAGGAAGGTAGTTTAGATATCTAAGAGAACTTCAGCATCTGTCCAAGTGCTGTTGGAAGACTTGGTTATATGTGTGCAACACATCCACCAGGAATAATAAATCTGACTCTGTCCTGATAGAAGATGTATTCAACCTTTTAGTGGGGAAAAAAACCATGTTTGGTATAAAATACTTGTGACTATTTCTTCTGCAGTCTAGCTTTAGCTTCTAATGTAACCTTAAATACTTAGGTGTTTTTAAACTTAAAGGTGTCAGGGGAAGTGGTTTTGAGTTTCTTATGTTGGTAGTTGTGGTTACATGTTTTAGCTCTTGATAAATAGATATGTTAGTGAGGATAACTTCTGCATATGAAAGCTGCAGTGGAAGTGTCCAAGGTGCTTAAACCTGTGTCTTAATTCACTTTCTGTGTGGTTCCACCCCATGAAGAAGTGGAGCAGGGCATTCAGTGCCACCCTGCTCAGTGTGTGCCTTTGCCAGGTTTCTTTGCCCCTGCCTCTCTTGACCAAGCACTCTTCCTTTTCCCTGTCTTGACCAAGCACTCTTCCTTTCCCCTGTCTGTGCCTCCAAATGTTTTTCTGCACAGCTCCAAATTTACCCTGAGGTTTACAGCTGCTCCCCAGTGACTGGCTAAATGGATATCCTTGAAGAACCAAGCTTGCAAATTGCTTCTGTGCTGCTGTCTGAGCTCCCTCTGTGGTGTTGGAATTTCACAGCACAGCAGCACAGGCCTGAGCTGAATAAATGGACTGGAGTTTTGATTACCCCTTTTGTTGCTTGCTGCTGGTGGGAGATGACTTTGCCCACTGCTTTACCTCTCTCTGTGCCTTTGGGGCTTACTGTGATCTTATTAAAATCTCACTGCCTTCCTTCAGTGGTGCCTGCATTGAGGGGCTGGTCACTGCTGGTCAATATAATTTTTACTGATGTTGTTTTAAGTTGCTGGCACTAATGAAGCAGAACTGTGAAGTAGGTCGGGCCTGCTGAGCACACAGATAGTTGAAACTAATTAGTGTCAGCTAAAGACTTAATCATTGATGATGAATTTGTGTATGCATTCATATGAAAGCAGAATATTTGATCCTCAGGAGGGTAAAGGAAATGCCAGAATGGATTGACTGGGCTTTTGGTAGCACAGGGCTTTAGAAATCTCTGGGGATACAAGTTCCCATTACTTGGAGCTGAGGTTCTATGTCCCATATTTTCAAATACCTACACAAGCTGTTAGTCTTTCTAAGCCTTGTGGAAATCCTGCCTGCAGCTAACTAAAGATTCTGAGAAGTGTTTAATGAACACAGAGCAGTCCATGTGCTTTGCTGTCACTCAGTCATCTCTTGTAGCTCTTGTCTCACATGACAAATTCATTCATGGCTGATTCTTCTGCCACTTTTCTAAATAGATAAACCAACTGCATTTTTTTATGCTTTTTAGAGATGGCATTCTTATAATCTTGATCTCTTTTCTCTTGCAGAACCACACTGTGGTCTTGGCTCCCTCTATAAGATCATTTGGTAACTCCATTGGTATCTGTTAGGAAATATGTGTTAAGATTCTGCTCAAGAGTAAACCAAGGATAAAAAATATATGTTTGCCAAAAATGCTCTTTTTGTTTCTTTGTCATTATTTCATTTTTACTTAGCATGTAGTTTCCGACTATTTTAATTTTCCAACGAAAAATATTTTTTTCCTTTTTTGTGTGGGTAAGTGGAAGTTTTGATTCTGTCACTGCCCTGGAGTATTGCTGTTTTATTTTAAGCTTGTCTGAGTGTTACAGTGCTTTTCAACAAGAAAGCATTGTCATGGATTAAAAATAGATCAGGCGTATTAGAAAAGTGACAAAGCAAGGGAAAGACCTGATGGGAAATATATAAAGTTATTCAATACATGATCAGCTAGGGTTTCCTTTTTGTTACCTGAGCAGTTCTTGGGTCTGTACGGAGTTGTCATTATGCTGCTGAGAACATCAGAAAGATAATCAAAAAGAAAAACAAACTTATCTAAATATTCACTTGAAAAGTCAAATCCAAGTTAAGTTTGTTATTATTTTTTGGTTTTATTTAATTATTTTACATTTTAATTATGCTTATTTATATTATTATTTAATTTTATGTAAATTTGTTTGTTAATAATGTTTTATTATTATTTAATTTTATGTTAACACTGTTTCAAGGCCCAAATATAATAGAATGACTGGAGTCCAAATGACAAAAGCTGCCATTATT
The DNA here is from genome assembly GCA_013400635.1 of Hypocryptadius cinnamomeus. NCBI lineage: Eukaryota > Metazoa > Chordata > Aves > Passeriformes > Zosteropidae > Hypocryptadius > Hypocryptadius cinnamomeus. Next base: position 6,921 of record VYZP01002541.1, on the reverse strand, counting down.
TTGTGTAAGGAATGTTTGCATTTATTTTCTAGGTAGGTTGTTTCACTGACCTGCCATGTTCATATTTTGTTAAACCTAGAAATAATAATAAAAAGACAATATTTCAGACACTTTAGTACTTCATCACTGTTTCTGTAACTATGTTAAGAAGCTGGGCGAGTTTCTGTGATGCATTTTATGATGCTTTCTTCTTCTAAAACAGTAAATTTGGCAGGGCTGAACCTTATTCATCCATGAAAAGCAGCAGCTGCTCATTGTTTCCAAACTGCAGCTATGATATGCAACACGAGGCTGGTGTGAATCATGCTGGCAGTCTGCACTGAGAACACAACAAGGTTGGTGCAGAATGATTTGGCACCCTTGGAGGCTGGATGAAAAGCCCACCTTATTTGGCTTGCTAAATAAGGTGCTGGGCTGGAGATGCCTGACCCATATTTTTGTGCAAGTGCAGTAATTTTGGGTGAAATTGCTTAAGAAAAATAGGTTGGGAAGAATGCATACAGCCCTAGCCACCTTTGGCTGCAATTTTAATGTTTTGTCTGACCAACTTTAGCTAAAATATTCACTGCTGTTAGGGGTTCTGAACAACTTCTTCAAATTCTTTTATTCTAGGGCATGGAGCCATTTTTGAGCAGTTATAGGGTGATGGAGCTGCTCTGTGAGCTACAGGAATTTGGTTGTTATCAAATTTCAAATTCACAAAGAAATTTTATGAAATAGCAGCAGGGATCAGTATGGCAGAATTTTAATGAGGAAACAAGTCTGAAACTTAAAAAAAAATACTTTTAAGGTATCAGCCCAGTACATAGCTTAATATGAAAACCAAATTTGATTAGTTAGGTTGAAGAAGAAGAAGAATGATGACATAAGAAAACAAATTTTGTGTTTGGCTGAACTCCCAATGAATGTGTATTTGTTAAAAAAATTGCAACAATTAAACCAGAGGCCTTGTTCTTAAACTAGAACATGATAGAAGTCAGGAGATCAGTTTCATTTAAATCACAGCACTGAGAACTTGTTGCTCTCTGAGGACTGAACATACTCTGGGGAGTGATGCACGGGCACCATATTTGTTCAGACAAATATGTGTTTAGAAAGCTCATTTGGAAGTGTGTTTTTTGAGGGATTTTATTAAAGGGCTCTGGATTTGAAGTTTTTTCCTTGGTTATCATTGAAGGCTGAGATGAGAGGTACACAAAGCAGTTTGTGCCATGCCATGGCATCATTTCATGACTTTGCAATCCTCAGGGCAAACCTAGGAATGCTTTTCCTGACAGGAGGCAGGAGGGTGAAACACCACTATAGCCTAAGGGATGTGAATGATTCCATCACTTATGGGCATAAAAACTTCCTGGGAGGGCCTGCTGGAATTCCATGCTGTGGGACTGAGAGCAGGCACTGCACAGGCTGTGCTGTGCCGGAGGTTTGGGCTGCCCAGCCTGCCAGACAGACACTCCTGTCTGCCACAGCGCCAGCCAGTGGAAATGCAGAACAGGACAGGTGTTTGATGGCTGGAACCCTCAGCAGAGTCCTGGCCAGCCTGGCATCAGAAAATACTGGTCATCAACTTTAGGATGAGTCTTGCCTCTTATCTTGCCTAGAAATTCATACTCTGACCATCACTCTCTTTAGGATGAACCTTGCCTCTTATCTTGCCTAGAAATTCATGTTTTCTCCCTCTTTAGGAGTTTGGGACCCTGTCATGCCAGGCATGCCATGGGAGGCAGCTCTGCAAGAGGATGGGGGAGAGGGGTTGAACAGTGAGGAAAAACCAGGCATCATTGCAGAACAAGCTCAATGAGCCAGCCTGCCAAATGTGTGTGACTAAATGTGATTAAAATTACCTTGAAATCGGACACCTGTGGGCACGGATTGCCTTTTTAAATATTGATTTATGTTGTGTCTGTTTCAGCACAGCTGTGTGAAATGGATCAGCCTAAACACTGTCTGCCCAGCTTAGAGGAATGGAAAAGTCCCTTAGCAGAGATCCATTGGTAATCTCTGAAAAAGAAACAGTGATGCTCAATAGCTTTATTAATTATATAAACAGCAAGATCAGAGCTGCAGATAAGTGAGCAGGTTTTCTGGCTTGTTCTGGTGCCATCTCGTGGCTCCTGGGTTGCTGCAAGTCCCTTCCCAGCTGAAGCAGATTTTACAGCACTGCAGTAAAATCTTTGCAGTCCCAAACTGAGATTTGGGACTGAAGCAGCACCTCACCCTCCCGGCTGTGGGCCACGTCCCTGCCCTGCTCACTCCTTCCTCCCCCTGCGTGAAAAACGCCAATCACTTGGTTTTAAAATGTTAAAAGTTTAATAGTAATAAAATGGGTATAAAAATAGTAATATAATTAGGGTAATGAAAATTTGGACAATTAGGATTAGGACAATATGAGACAATAAAAACAAAGAGCTACGGACAGTCCGGGTACCTCTTTCTGGGCAAAATAAACCTGAAAAAGGACATATGTTAACAGAGGATTAACCCTTAAAAGCAATAGCCTGTTGCATATTCATACACCTCATACATGATGCATAAATTCCATTCAAACAAAGGATTCTGTCTGGTCAGTGTCAACTTCTTCCCCTTAATCCTGACAGTCTTCATAGCTGAGGGGGCAGGAAGAAGTTAGTTACTTCTGATAAGAGAGCAATAAATTGTTTTTTCTCTGGAAGATTTAGGTGTCCTGTGGCTGCTATCTGATGCAAGTACCTCATTCCTCTCTTTAAAAAAATATCCCATATACATAGCTTCTGTTCTAACATTATGTTATAACCTAAAACTATATTTAACACACTACTTAAAAACATTAATACAGCATAACTTTCTAACATAACACATATAATATTCATTTTAATATTTGCAAAAAGCCAGTCATAAAATATGCATTTCTCACACCCTGGTAAAGCCTTTGAGCAAAAATAGGTGTCAGGGCTCTCCCTGCAAGAGTGGTGCCAATGCAGCAGTGCTGAAATGCAATGATAATCAATTACTCCGGGCTATTTTGCTTGGCCCTGTGTATGAGAGGCATGCAGAAATGTGCTCAACAAAACAGACATTTCTTTTTTTCTAAGTCCTGGAACATTGGGCATAATTGTTCCTGCTGGTGTCTTAAACATAGAATTGCTCTGAGTGCATAGGGAGAGTGCAGTCCTTTTGCTTCTAGTGTGCCTGGTTTGGAATAAGAAGAGAAAATTTACAGAAAATATCTATAGCAGCCCTCTCCATCTCACTGCCACGTGTTTGTTACAGAGCTTGTACCCAGAGGAGCTTTCCTCCTAAATCTGAGCAGCCTTTCTTTGTGCTCCCTCATCTTACTGTGCTCCCAGCCTTGAAAAATAATGATGTTTGCTCCAACTTGTCCTCCTTATGTTCCAATGCAATGTTTGCAGCTATATGATTTTTAGAAGCCTTTACTTTTGCCACAAGTCCTCAAAAACTAGTGAACTTTCAGTCCCATTGGAATGGCTCTCATTTCAATGCTCCTGTTTTAATGTTAATGCCACCTTTTTTCTTGGTGCTGTCCACTGTTTGCCATTTCCTTTTGCAGTAACACATTATCTCTTTTTATGGCATCCAGCAGATTGGCAAGCACTTTCTGCCAAATGTTTGTTGTATTTTTCTCTTCCTGAATTCTAATTTCTGTTTGAGTTACTTTTAGGTAATGATATTTCAGAAGGAAACTGTTGATATATCCATGTCTCCGATAAAATTTCTGTGAAATACAGAATACCATGAATCATTGCAGCCCATGGAATCCTGCTAGGTAATTTAACAATTTGCTAGGCTTGTAGAAAGCTTGAGGCAGATCTCTCAGTGGCTGTGGACAGTAGGATCTTTCTGGAGCACTGAGTACAGGAAAGGTGAAGGAATTCCATCTCAGGCCTTGGTTATCATCAATAGGTCTGAAAAAACAGAAGTCACTTTTAGAAAGAGCTGATAAAATTGCTGTTTGTTCACAGCTGTTCTCCCCCTGTAGAAAACCTTTTTCTGGCTTTGGGTGAAGTCCCAGGGAGCGTGCTGCCATCCTCCTGTGGGCAGAACAAAGCTGGGATGAAATCAGCTGGTCAGATACCTCTGAGGGCTGTAGGGGAAGGAGGTTTTTAATCAGTTCCTGGGCTGGCAGGCTGGAATGATCATAATCCATTGGCCAGTACTGGCTAACACCAAGTGAGATCAGAGGAGGGGCTGTTGCCCCAGGGACAGGACTAGTCATTGCCTTCAGTGCTATTTAAAGGATTCTAAGCAGCATTTAAGCCACTGCACTTGAGTGGCTTAAAATGCAGATGTTTTGAGACTCTAGAGCTGTTCTTCACATGCTCATGTATATTTTTGCCTTCACACAAGTGATAATGTATTGAAGGGTTACACCACAGAGCATCAGCTGTGCCAGGGACAATCCAGTGTTTGAGACCTATCAGCTCTGTAAAGAATGCCAGCCTTCTGTATTCTTAATTTCTGCTCCTGACTGCCAATGTCATCACCTGCTCCTGGATACTGGAGATTGTTATAAGACTTGAATGACCTATTTAGCTGTTCTGAATTTTGAATGATGATATTTCCCCCCTCCCTTATCAGCTGAATTTCTTTCCCCTTTTAGCATAACACAGAAATTGTGAAAGATTATTAGGTAGATTTAGAAGACATTCATCCCTATATAATCTGTGAACCCTTTATAAGAAAGCTGAAGTCAAATTTATCATGGCTATTAAAAGACTGAGAAAAGGAGGAGTCCTTGATTTTAAGCCTTATAAATAATAATAATGTCTACCAGATATTCTCAAGTCCCAACCCATGGAGATGGGAACAAGCTTTAGGAAGAAATTGTGCATCCCCAGCAAGCAGCAGCTCAGACTCAGAATTTCAAAAGCATACATGAACTTTTACATGCAAATACACAAAAAGACACAAAAGACATGGTTTCCAGTGGGCATGTGCAGGTCAGAATTTTAATATCTATATTAAATCTAAAATTTAATTTAATATGTAAAATTTAAGTATTTTAATATCAAGGCCATAACTCCCAGCCCACACTGAGATCAGGTTAAATTTCTGCAGACATCTGCAAGTCTGGCCTTCATGTGATGATCAAGGATCTCTCTGCAACACTTCATTTTACAAAGTGCAACTCTCAGATATGCAAATTGCAATATTTATGATGTATAGAGACTATAGTTTGAGATGAGTACAAGGTTGTAAACCTGCCCCTGATACTCTGTCCAGCCAGATCTGTTGTCTTCTTCCAGGAATTAAATCTAGAAGAAATAATTGATGCTATTTCCTGAAAACATAACAGACTTTTTGTTAATGGTGACAAAAAAAAGAACATTCAACTATATGAGTCTGGATCCCTTCCAGTTAAACAAAGGACATGAATTTTCTTAATTAGAGAGTAATTGGATTCTCCCTCTCAAGAAAATTACAGACTTTATATCATAAGGAAATAAATTATGGGAGAAAAAATTGCTGCAAACTCTAGGTGAAAACATTTATTATATCCATTGCTCTGCAATTCGCTGTGGTAGACTTCAGCAAAATGGAGTTAGTGTCAGTGAATCAAATCTAGGCTTTTTTGCATTTTTCTTCCAGTATTTATATTTATGTGTGAGAGAAAATGTAAATGTTTCCTGTGCTTCAGAAACTTCTCCCCTAAGCTTGCCGTGTTTCTGTGCAAAATGTCACATTTCAGCAAATTTGAAAGAATGATCTCTCAGCTAACAAATGAACTGGACAGATTAACAATTAACTGGAAAGATCTCCCAGTTCCATAAATGAAAACTGCAATATAACTCTCTTTGGGGAAAAAAACTTGATGAAAAAGCTTTGTAGCATGCCTTAAAAGTCCTTGTACCAACATGCTCATGCTTCAGTCTGTAACAGGGGAAAAACTGGCAAGTGGCTGGAATAACTGTGAAATTACTACAAGCAAGGGTCTTGTACTTAATCTACTAAAACTGGAGCCCTATATTAAAGTGGGAGAATACTGTACATAATGCACATATTAAAAAAAACCCCCAACAACCCAAAGCAAAGCCTAAAAGCACATGGAACAACTGTTCCTATGAGCCTGAATTAATGTGTGTGCAAGGATTGTGAATTTATCACCTGAAAAGGTGAGTGAAACAATAAGGAATATAACCCAGGAAAACCAACAAGATAATGAGGACCTGTTGTGGTAGATGAGCCTGGTGACCTTGTTCATTTTAGCTCTTTTCAGCACTGAGATTACAGCATATCTTACTCATAAGGTCTCCAGGACTGGGTTTGGTATTGTGCCATGTGAAGTTTTGTTTAGCTGGGTGGCATGCAGCAATGCAGCAGATAAATTATGAAGTGATAAAAAATTTTATGCATTGACAAAATTTTTAATGAGATAAGGCCTAGTGGTCTGAGAGACTCCAGAATAGTGTAAGTACCATCTTTATACATCTATTTTCATTTTTACCCTGCTGTAAATACTAGGTGAGTTCACTGATGTCTTAAAGCTGGAAAACAATTTGACTCAAGCATGAGATGAAATCAGCTGAGTGAATTTGAAGTGTAGCAACAGAAACAGGATGATATTGCAGGGTCATGTGCTTAGGGACTGATTGCAGGCATTTCTGCTATCAGTGAGCAATAGGCAACACGTGAGAGTCTGGATCAGCTGCAAGATAATTGTGTTTCAGCACTGATAGGGCAGGGAAATGGTAAATATGATGCTCAGGTACCAAGGGGCTGCTGTACTGCTGAGAGCTCCTCAGCTGGACCGTGTACAGCCCAGGTCAGCTAAATCAGGTAAGGGGAACTGCAGCCCATGCAGTGCTCAGGTGGAATGGGGAACTTCCCACTCTGGCCAAGGAAACTTCTTCCTAGCAAGATGTTGAAAGAGCCTTGTCTGTGTAAATGTGGGAGAAGTGATGCCTCAGGTTTAGCTTTTCTATT
>VYZP01002540.1:0-15810 GCA_013400635.1 Hypocryptadius cinnamomeus | reverse complement strand
AAAAAGGAAAAAATAAACTCGAAGCATCTTGTGTCAACCCTCAGTAAGGTTCAAAATTGAAGTCACACAGGATTTGAAAACTGCAAATGCTCATATCTTTCCCCCAACACAGATTCAGCTGCTCAAGACTATCTGCATTGATTTTGCTTATTTAAAGAATAATTTCTAATAACTCATAATGTAACACAAAAGTAACTAATCTAAATGACATTTGAATTAACCTTTAAAATAGGGATTATGCAGACATTTCACTAGTGCTAAAATATCAAACTACAAAAATTGAAATCACCTGCTTATATTTTAATTTGAAATGGAAATATTGTCAAAAAAAAGAAAAAAGTATACAAGCATTTTTTTTTCATTTTTCTCAGTTCAGTGATACTAACAAATTGGAGACAATTTGTTGTCTTCTTTTTTGTGTGTAAAATTTCAGAAAATTGCAAATAAGGGGGGAAAAGACCCCAGTCATTTGTGCCATTTACAAATGTTCAGTTTCTCCCAAGTTATATGTCCACTTCTTAAGTTGCAGAAATTCTGATAATATAAATGAGATTTTATATGTAATTAAGCATTTGGGCTTGAATTTACTTCTCATGAGTTTGAACTACTGCTATATTCTCTGAGGTTAGATCATCCAGATGAAATTGCTCAGGTAAGTGGTCCTTCTCAGTTGCAAAATGATAATATGGAAGAGCTGGGATGATTTTTAAAATAATTAGTTTTAATTTGGAGGGACAACAAATTACTTATAAGATGATTAATGAGAGGGAATCTTACTGCTGTGAAAGTAAAATGAAGGACTGTTACTCAATCATCCTGCTAAATTGTTGTTTTCCTCTGTCTGGATGATCTTAACTATGTTAATAGGGATCAACATATGCACAGGAATGCAAACACTTTGCACAAGTCTTTGCACTGGGCAGGGGCACCATCAAAGTCCGGCTGAAGCTGCACACCTCCCTAGTGCACAGTGCATTACCACAGTTAGTAGTTGCTGTCATGGTAGCCAGTGTTGTGGGAGAAGGAATCACTGTGGGAGACTTGTAAAGCTATTCTTGATAAGAATTTGAACTGTGTTATTTGTTATACAATGGCTTTTCTCATCATCTGTACAAATAAAGTGGTCTTTTGTGCAAATCAGCCAGTGAATATTTATAACAGGCACATTCACCTTTACCACCACAGCTGAATCAGTTGGTATTTGTCAGGCAGATACTCTGAGGAGAATGTTCTCACATCTGAAATGCCATCGGAGGGAGGATGAGCTAATGACTGTAAGCCAGACTTGAGATAACCGAAGTGCACAGTGAGTGCCTTGTGATTTAGGTGGAACACAATGATACAGGTGGATGGATTAATTTATTACCATTAGTGAATAGTGCCATCTTTCTCATCTTCTGATAATAATGTGAACTGAAGAAAAATTTATGAGCTTTGCATCTACTTGTAGATGTTTCTTTTTAATAAGGGTGTAAGAGGTACTTAGCTTATGAGTTATTTAATATTTGCTGTTAATTTTATTCAAGTTATAAAATCTTCACTGCCTATGCATCCTGGTATTCCTGTATGAGATGCCTGAAAACCAGCATATTTTGTTCTAGGATGCCCTGATTATTCGGCTTTCTCCAAAATGGATTAGGGGACTTGCTCCCTCTGTATGAAACAGAGATGGCAAAGGAAAGTAATGGGAGGCCAGAGAGAACAAAAAAATGAGAAGAGATCTGGTCCCATGATTAAACAAAACCTTGTGCAGATGTCATATAACGTTATGAGTTAGAAGGGACCCACAGGCTCATTAGAGTCCCACTCCTGGCCCTGCTCTGAACAGCCCCACAAGTCACACCATGTGCCTGAGCTTTTCCAGTAAATGGTTGTCATGGGTTATGTTAGGTGAGGTCTGAGTGTTCCTGCCAGGCTGCTCATTTAAGAAAATTTAGACCCATAGTCTGTGAAGGGCACTTTTCCTGAGCATGCTCTGTGTTTAAGATACTCACATATTTCTTGTGCTTTCTTCAGTGTCAAAAGATTGTTCAGGGAGAAGAAGGTGTGTGAGTTCATGCTTCATTTCCTAAATTCCTTCTTAAGTCAGAATACATGGTAGCTGACACAATAATGACAAGTTTGATGAAGCTGTCACCTGAATTCAGATCTCAGCTGGAGCAGTGTTATGCTGAGTACCTGCAATTGAATATATCAGCCAGGTCTGCAGAGCTTCAGAGGCTCTGGGCCTTGAGCTCTCCTCTGCAGGACGCTCTGCATGTGCACCTCAGCTGTGACCACAGCCAGGTTGGTGTACCCAGTGCCGGGCCAGCTGTGCACTACCAGTGCAACCCATGAGACCTCCTTGTAGACCTCTGCCTTGTGGCATGGTTATGTATGCCCAGGAAGGACATTTCCAGCAGAAGCCTTGATAAATTTTGCTTGTTTTGTTTATTAGCATTTCCAAGCCAACTTCACAGCCTCTTAAACTGAGAACAGTTTTGGTTATAAGGAGAATGTTTGGGAATTCTTCTTTTAAATTACCAGCCTGGTTTAACCCTATAGGTGATGCTGACTACAGAAGGGTACTCTGTTCTTGTGCACATGTATGTAGTCTGGAAGTGATGGCTGTCCAGTAAAAACCAGGAAATGCAATACTAAATAATAGTGGCATTGAGCTGGGAGAGGAGATTGCAGCTTTGGCTTTAGCATTGTTCCGTCTCTACATGCTGACTTTGGCTTTGATTGCTGAGGAGGATAATTAATACTGGTGATAATAGGGAAACTCTTCTGAATTTCTGGCAATGACTGTAACTCATCTGATTTAAATAGAAAGTAGAAATGTGACTTCTGGCTGGGCAACAGGTTGGTTGGCTAGCAAATTCAGGGCAAGAAACACCTGTATTCCAGACATGAACAGTCTTGTGTCTCCACAGTAAAGCCATCTGTGCCACAGGTTGCTTGCCAGATTTTTCTGCAGAAGGAGTTTATCTATTAGAAAGATGATTCCACAGTTCAGTGTGGATATGTGCCACTTGCAGACAATCCACGCAGGAAAGATAATGCTGCCCATTCAGTGGCAGCATCTGTTCTTTGGCATACGCTTTGAATATGATCATGCTAGTGACTCACTGCTGAAATATTGGAAGTACCATCGTGATTTAAATAGCATTTAAATTGCAGGGTGGTTTTATGTGCTTTCTGCTGTTTCACAGCAGCAGGTGAGCACCACCAATACCTCCATTCTGCTAAGGGTAAGCTGAGGTATAACCAGAGTCTGTATGTATTTCCTGCCCATGTCTCTGTGTTGTGCCAATGCCAAAGACAGATGTAATAAAGTAGGAATCCTGGTTTGGTACATTTTCCATTAGAATGGTGGTGTTTTCTTAATAGCATATCACACAGATGCAATACAGTTGGCACATTCACCTAATAAATACTGGATCTCTTCTGTCCCATCATTTAGTGAAGAATCAATATTATTGTTTCATGGTTTATATGCAGGTCTTCGTGGCAAAGAAAACCATTTGATCCTATAATCTGACTTCTGGGTCAACACAGATTATGCAGAATATCAGTCAGTAACTCCAGTGAGTTTATAAACTCAGATCAAATGAAATTATGTTCTTGCTTTGAAAAAGGACCAATGAAACTTTGTTTGGAGGTTCCTGCTCACCGTTTCTGGTGTCAGAAAATATATGGACTTATGAGACATATTTTAAGTCTTTACAAAGGCATTCATAGCCTAAGTAAGTTTTCTTTCTGGTATTTTGGCAGCATATTTAGAACCTGTCTACATGTGCTCCTAGTGCTTCAGTGATTTTGACTTCAACCGGACAGTTTTACCCATTATATGATGGTTGAATTATATGATTAGTCTGGATCCTGAGTAATCCTCAGTGTGTGAGCCTCAGGAACTTTACAATGAAGGGGTTAAAGTGAAAAGAAGTTATTTTATCATTTGCATAAAAGTAGACATATTTGTAGCACTTCAAATAATCTTGTTGGTATTTGAAGTGCCAAAAATTTCTAACATCTCTGATTAGATTGAATCTAATTTTCCTGATTTAGATATTAAATAGAAGCTGTAATTAGTATCTGATTCTCTTATGGAACTTTATTTTTAGGGCATGCATGTATTTTATTCGCAGTTAAACTATCCTGCAAGTGTTTAGTAATACTGATATTCTGGCAGTGTCTGGAGAGTGAGGTTTTGGTGATGAATGTCTAAAATAGCCTAAATGCCTAAAATACCATTCCTTTCCAGCTCATGGTATTCTGGAGCTCTAGACAGAAGACCCAGCTTGGTGACTGTGACGGACTTCCAGGACTAACCCTGTTGAATTACTCTTGTGTGCTGTTTGATTATAAGCTGTTGCATGGCTATTTCTTCATAATTTGAAGCATCTCAGTAAACTGGTGGTGGAGGAGGACAGCTGTCTGTAACATTCTCTAGTTAGTTCATCTCTGCTGGTGATGCAGGCAGGGCATTTTTTTCTCCTGGGCAGACTGAAATTTGTTTTCCTAACACTTTTGTGGCACCCCTCATAAGAAGAGCAGGGAGCAGGGGAAGTCGGTAGGTCCAGCAAAAGATCTGAGTAGCCAAGCTGTTGTGAAAGTCTAATTGGAAGCTTTCTCAACTATAAGATGTTCCATGCAGACACATAAGAAGCCTGTAGCTTCGGGTCTGACAATTCCCCTGGAAAATGAGTGATTGAGACAGGCAAATTCTGAGGAATTCTTTCAGAGGCTGGATCTAAGACTATGCATCTAGGAGAGACCAGATTAAGTATTCTAATGGGAGAAATATTTTCTGGTGGACTTCAACCACAAATGCCCTCCTAAACCTGAGGAACCTTTATTTTTTGAATAAATGTTTCTTCAGAAATTTCTGTTTATGCGGGGTTGCTGATTTCCTTTCTTTTCTCTTTTCCCTTTCCCATGGTGTGTGTTTCAGCTGGAGTCTGTTGACTCTAGGGCTGTTTCTTTCTCCCCTAACTGAGAGCAGTTGGGTGTGTGGGAGGCTTGCATGCCAGTAGGGAAGGAAGGATGTCCTGCTGAGTGTCCTCTGGGACAGCAGGTCAGAGCAACTGCTGGAGGGAAGAGTCACCTTAGGCAACTGTTGGCTCAGCTCCTGAAAACAGATTGAAAATCTGCAGTGGTGACTAGGGGTCAGATAGTGAGGACTCAGTGAGGCTGAAGGGATTTTCCTGAGGTCCAGAAGGCCCTGATCTGACTTGAGAAGTCATTGCATGATTTCAATTTTTAAGCATAAACTTTGGAGTTGTAGTTAAAACCATTCAAAAGAGCAAAGGGAAAGAAAAAGTCAAGCATGTATGTGGAATTCACTGCTGGAAAAAGCCCTTCCAAAGGCTTGGGCCAGCTAGAGGCAGCATAACAATGTGAAGAGTACCCAGACATTTCAGTTTGATGGAATATAAATATATCACAAGCCAGGTAGTAAACTCAGTCAGCATTTTGCTAATCAAGTCTTCCTTTCTAAGTCATTCTTAAAGAGGGGTTTACCCAGAGTGAGCCAGAAAGCTCTACAGGAGAAGTTTGCTGGGGAAAATTTACTAAACTCAGCCAGTTGTATCAGATGAGACCAGGCAGTATCATTGCAATAACTGTACATGTGGCTTTTGTTTTGTTTTTGAAGAAAACAAATAATTGGGAAGTTCAGAGCAACATTAAGACTTTTTTATGAGTGAACTGCCCAAGCTTCACTTAGATGCATCAAGCTACAAAGCATGGATAACATAGTTTTGAGTTTCACAAGAGAAAACAATCTTCTTCCTGCCTTTCTCATCCTTAGTTGTCCTCCAACAACCCTTGGCTGAAGGAAGAATTGTGTGTGATGGTCACCATGGTATCATTGTCCTATATGGATTTTAGTGTAAAAGTCCATTAAGAAAGATTAGGATGAAGAGTGGTGGTTGAATGGCCAAATTAGAAAAATTTCTAAAAGTGTATGTAGATTTGTTTTCTAATGGCTGTTTTGGACAGTAGTTGTGTGGCCATTCTTTCCCCTGTCTTAGTACTTTAAGAAATGCAATGAACATAGCTCAGGAAGAGGTTTAATGAATATTAAGGGAAAGCCTGTAGGGATCTACCTGATATAAAGGTTCTGTGAAATAAATGGAACAGTTACTTGTGTCTTTTTTCCCACTTACCAATTAACATCTTGTTTGCCTTCTCCTTTTTCTAGATATCCGTGGAATACAAGAATTTTTAGACAAAGTATCTCAACAGGGAATGGATGTAGCATTACAGAAAGTAGAAAACAACATCAATAAAATGATCACGGGGCTCTTTGCCACTATGAGAATAGAAGAACTGAACCGCTACCGGGATACCCTGAGAAGGGCCATTCTCATAATGAACCCTTCCACAGCCAAGTCATTCCTGACAGAGGTAGGTATTTTAATGACAGGTTATATTCTTGTTTTGCTGACCAAGACCACTGCGGCCTGTCAAAAAATTTAGTTTATTTGACTTGGTAATGGTAATAAAAATAAACCCAGGTAAGCCCCCCCAGCAGAAGTTTAAATTTTCTCTATTCAAAGATCAGCATGCAAGGGTGTTTATTCATGTTCCTGAATATGCATGTACATTTAAAGAGAGAACAAATAAAACCTCATCCCACATGAACAAAAGCATTTAGGAAGTATGCAGAAGAATTATCTCTGAGGCTTCTGTTTGCTGCTCAAAGGTACTGCATTGCCATTGTGACCGCCGCTACTGAAATATTTACAACTGAAGGTTTTAGTATTTAGATAAATAATATGTATTTGTGGATCAAATGTGTTTTTCTAAGAGAAATTCTATTATTTTACATAAAATGATGTTGATAATGTTCTCTTTTGTGCCACTGAATTGTAGTCAGAAGTAGTGGAATATATCGAAGATTTGATTTGCATGAAGAATTTGAGATAGTCTAAAGTCATGGTTTCAAGTAATATGGATCAGCTTTTCAAAAGGTTCTTAGGAATTTAGAGACAGAAGACCTGCATATTGCATTTGACTATAAGTTGTACAATCTTTTTACATGGGTGGCCTGGTTCTTTTTGCTTGGAACTGTGCTGTTTCAAATGTGGTTTTGTATGCGTGTATATTCTGCATCATCAACCAAAGCTTTAAAATCTCTATTTTGTTCCATAGAAATATGCTTTCTCACTTCAATAATTTCTCTTTGGATCTGTTTCAAACTTGCATTACTTTTCTTCTATACTTTGCTATTGCCTTGGTCTTGAGAAATTCAAGCTTAAAACCTACTTCTGCATAAAAAGTACTGTGTATCCAGTCTCAAGTGAATGCCTTTTAGGAATGCTAGCTAGAAGTTGGCTTTCTTGGTTTCTTTTTAAAAATTTTGTTTGCCCTTGGTTATTTTTGGCTGTGTGTTTCACTGTCCTCGTTACACACTTGAAGCTTGCTAATTCTGAGTAATGAGGGTCTGCTGCTCTATCTAAATGTGTGTAGAGCTTCATAAGATTTAAACAATTTTTGGGGCATATTTAGGTTGTTCTGCAGTGTTTTCATCACCCATGTCACAAGTGTTTTGTTTTTTGGTAAGACTCATTATGAGATATTTTACGTTGCAACTTGAAAGAAGCTTGGTCGAGGGCTTGAACTACTATAACTCAGCAAAACAAAACTCCTGCATTGTTCTTACAGAGAAACACTCTTTAAAAAAAAAAAAGAAGACATATTTNCTCTTTAAAAAAAAAAAGAAGACATATTTTATTTTTTTTTTTTTTTTTACACAATTGGGCATAGTAACAAAGTCATTGTCGTCTTTTGAAGGTGTTGCCAAGAAAGTAAACAATTTACTTTAGAGTTCTTACTTTGGCACTGGCCACTCAAGACTCCAAAAATCAAAAGACCAGTAAAAAAACAACTAAACCAAATCCTTAATCCCCCTTCCTCCAAAACAATTCCTGTACTAGACACCAAAAAAATCCTGAAAAACAAGAGACTCATAATGTTTCTCCTTTTCTGGAGTCTGTAAGTCTACCAGGGAAGGTCATTATCTTCTTCTGCAACTGTGGTTCAAAGAGAGACACTCACATCAGCTCCATATGGCAGATTTTTTCCAGGATAGCAGCATTTTTTTGGAGTATAATATGTGACTGGTAAATTTGCAGCAGGAGCCTCTTAATAAGAAGAGTTACTCAAATAGAAGTGTGATTATTGACATAGTTTATTTATGTTAGTGACAGGAAATGAACTAAACAAGTGAGCTCCAGCACAAAGTCTTTGCACAAGAAGTTTGCAGGGTTGCTTTTCCAATGGACATTAAAAACTGTTATTTTTAGTCAAACCAGAAGCTGTACTATAGGGGCAAAGAAATTATAAAGCTCTATGGACTGCCAATGGGCAAAGATATTCCTAAACAATTTAATGATTGTGCTGATTCCAAAACCTGTGCCTTGTGCGCGATGAGTTTAGCTGGGAAATTCAGTGTAACCTAGTGGATTTAGCGTGTAAACCTTATGATTATAATAAGAAAAAACGGTGTATGCAGAAAAGCTCTTGGGCTTTTTCTGCCCAGTAGAAGCTTTTGGCTGCCTCACTGGATTCAGCTGTCTGCTTCTCTCCCCAGACTTCACATAATCTCTGCTGCTTGGTCCCTTCTTAGATGACTGCTCTGGCTGAACCCTGTCATTGTTTAGCTGAGAAGAGGGTTCATTCACTCTGCAACAGCTGTAGTAAGCGTGGTCTTGATTACTATGCAAGTAACAACTATTGCAGAGTAAATAGTCGGACACTGGCCTGTGTAAATAAGCAGTCTGTAAACTGGAGTTTGCTTGTGTAGAATTTATCTTTGTTCAGACTCTTTGAAATTCTGTGTTTGAAATATTTTTCTTGATTTTTTTTTTAAAGCAATATTGCTTTTTACATTAGGCGCTTCTTTCTCTCCACCTCTTCTATCTCTAGAGCTTGCAGAGAAGAGATCTGTACTTATACTCTGAATAAAATGGAGATTAAGAAGTAAATAAACTTCTCTGGCTGTGGAAATAAAAGCCTCCCTACTCTTTAAACACTATGTATTAATTTGCCCTCCATACAGCATGGAAAGATAGGAAGGTCTGGGAGCAAGTATCACAGCATTTCTCCTTTCTGGCTAAAGGATTAATGTGAAGTGGGAGGTAGGGGCCAGCCAGACTCCCAAATGTTCTTTCTTGCTTTGAGCTGGAGATGGAGGAGCAGAAGTCAAAAAAATTCTTCTGGAAGAGTGAAATTCACTGGGGCTAAGGAGTGCAGAGGTATGGAGGTAGCAGAGACTGGCACCTCTCCACAGATGAGTTTGTGGCAGCATCTGGGAAAATACTTTGCCAGGGGTGTACTGGTGACTTGTTCAGTTGTTTTTTTTTTTTCTGGTGCAATTCTTCTCTACTCTCAAATAGCTGACCATGTCCCACAGGTTAAGCAAAATTTTCCCACTGAAACTTTTGTGATTACTATATATCCTACTGTCTTGCACAAAATTTGCTGTGCTATCTGATAGCACTGGTGATACATGTGAACTGTGTGTCACTTCTTTGCTTTATATTTTGGGGTGGGAATTTTTTTTGCTCATGTTCTTCAGATTTTGGATGAATATGATGGATAGGAAAAGCCATAGAAGGGAAAAATAAGATGTCCTTAAATTAGATGTCTTTACCAGCTCAGTATGACAACAAAAATCAAGGGCTTCAAAAGTCAAGTGTGAGGAGTCTGGGTAGGAGCAGGATCAGGCCAGGAAAGTCAGGTGGCAACAGAGGTTCTGGGGATAACAAAGGAAGTTTGGGATGCAATACTTTAGGACACAAGTCAGATGTCCTCCACTGGGCCAAAATGCTGTCAGTACATCTCTGCTTTCAGGTTTTTTTCTGTTTAGCTAAGGAAGCTACCTTATCACTTGAGTGCAGAAATGTGAATATGTTCTTCTGTGTACTGACTCCAGGAGCTAATAACAGGACTACAAAGAAGGGAGAATGCAGCTAATTCATTCATTTACTTATAGAGAAAAACTTCACACGTTGAAAATCCAGTAAGCCATGTGTGAAAGAACCCTAGCATCAGCCAGGAATTTTGATGGAGTTTTGACAGGCAGATTCTGGAAGGCCTTGGTATAGGTGCTGAAGAAACTGCTGCCTCCAGCCTCCCCTCAAAGGAGGGATTACCAGCCTAGCAACCTCAGCCGATGTGACTGCATGTCTTCCTGCCCCTTGCAAGGTCCTTCTCATGCTTCTGTTGCAGGGGTTCGTGGCCTCTTACAAAGAGAGGTGAGAACATTTTTTGGCTGTGCCAGCAAGATTCAGCAGTTTATCTAGCAAAATTTTCAGAGCATTGGCAATGTGTATAAGCCAACAAAGCTCTTTGAGGCTTGACAACCTCAAGCCATCAATGCAGTTAGCATTGACAGGTTGGAGAGTACTACTCCTCAACTCACTCTACACTGCATGGTTTGTATAAATGAAAATATTGGCTATTTATTATTGCTAAGGTTCCACTCTGCAGCACACTTGAAGTTACTGAACCCCATCATATCCAGACTTTAAGCATGCTGGAGATATTAGAAATGTTTACTGTTAAACATCTATTAAAAGTTAAACTCATCTGCATGACAACTGGGTTATAATTATTGAAAAGGTGTATTCAACAAAAATAGCTGCTGCCAGATCTTTGAGTTGCAGCAAATAGGTCCTGTATGTTGGCCTGTGTATATGTATTAAGTTTACTGTACTAACTTCTATAGGTACTGTTTTGTTTGTTTATATTTATTTTCAAAGAAAATTAAAATAATGTAGCTTTTGCCATTAGTACAATCTGCTACTCATGATTTTGAAAATAAATTTCCTTTTTTCTATCGCAGGCTAATGTGGGAAAGTATTAAAATAAGATTACCTTGGATGAAAAGAAGCTATACTGCTGCTTTAATGAATAAAAGAACTCTATAATGAAATGGTAAAATATACATGGAAAATAGAATTAAGCCTATAAATTAAGTACTGAGGAGTTCTTGCCATGTTGTGGGCAAGTGGAAAAAAAAAGGAAAGAGTGTTTAAGGAGCAAATGTAATTTAAATTGCCTCATGTAATTGAACTTTTGACTTGCTTTTACTCATCATTACTGTGAATAGAATGAGAAGTAACATTTATTCTGTGAAACGAGATTGTTCCTGATAGCAAAAGCCCTGATTTTTATGATATTTGGTTGTTGTCTCTCTGTTGAAAATAACAGTTAATTTGAAATGTAATTATTTGAAAACATCCAGGGTTTTTTCATGTAGTGACATAGCTTTTGTTTTACCAGGTATTAGATCTGATCATGAAGCAAATTGTGAATCTTTGAGATCTAAAGACAGGGATTTGCTTTTGTGTTACATAGTGCTCTAACCAGGCTTATTTCTTTAATCAACTTATTTACTGAGAATTAGGAAAATTTATTCAAATTTTCCAAAAGGTTGGTTCAGCCTTTGTGTGTCCAAAGTTCATGGCAACTTAGTCTTTTCTTTTTTTTCCCCTTTTAAAAAAAAAAATCTTATTTTGTGGTGTTTTTCTCTTTTTATTTTACATGTATCCTAATGAAGACTAGGACAAAAAAATAGCTGTTTTTCTGTTTCTTCTTTTATTAATAAGGAAAGTGATTCTGTATTTAGTCAAAAGCATGATGTACAGATATGAGGTGAAGTGAATGAAGCTGAAAATAGGAGTTAAGAATCCAATGCACCCGTGTGCCACTTCCTCTGAAATCTGCAGTAAAAATTCAGATGTTTCAGTGAGATCAGATGGCAGTGATTTTTTGTTCAGGTGTGGACAGAAAAGACGCATAGGAGGGAGAGGTAGAAGACTCCAGACGAGTATCAAGTCCACATAACTCACATAATCTGCTGAGTTTGAAGGGACCCACAGGGATCATCAAGTCCAACTTCTGGTCCTGCATGGGACACACCAAGTCAGACCATGTGCCTGAGCATGTTACCTAAATGCTTCTTCATCTCTGTTGGGCTGATGCTGTGATCACTTCCCTGGGGATCCCATTTCAGTGCCCAAAAACCTTCTGGGTGAGGAACCTTTTCCTGATATCCAACGTAAACCTCCCCTGACGCAACTTCAGGCCATTCCCTTGGGTTCTGTCACTGGTCACCACAGAGAAGAGATCAGTGCCTGCCCCTCCTCTTCCTCTCATGAGGAAGCTGTAGACTGCAGTGAGATCTCTCCTCAGTCTCTTCCAGACTGAACAGGCCAAGTCACCTCAGTCTCTCCCTGTACGGCTTCTCCTCAAGGCCCTTCATGATCTTCTTAGCCCTCCTTTGGATGCTCTCTAATATCTTAACATGTTCTTCTGTTTCTCCCTTGCCTGGCTGCTGATGCTCCCCCTGGACAAGGTTGGCCCTCCTGGCTGCCGGGGCACTGCTGACCCATGTTCAATTTGCCATGGACCAGGACCCCCAGGTCCCTTTCCATGGCACTGCCTTCCATCCTCTTATTCCCCAGTCTGTCCGTAGATCCAGGGTTGCCCCATCGCAGATGCAGAATCCGGCACCTTGCCTTATTGAGGTTCACATGGTTGATGATTGCCCAGTCCTGTGATTCATCAGGGTCTCTCTGCAGGGCCTCCCTGCCTTCGAGGGAGCCAACAGCTCCTGCCAGGTTTGCATTGCCTGTGAACTTACCTAGTATCCCTTCCAGTGCTCCATCCAAGTCATTCATGAAGATGTCAAAGAGTCCGTGGCCTGAGATGGAGCCCTGCATAATCCCCCTGGTGGCAGGTCAGCAGTCTGATGTCACCCCATTCACTGTGACCCTTTGTGCCTGACCTGTGGGCCAATTGGTCACCAACACATTATGTGTTTATCCAGCTGTGTGCTGGACATTTTGTGCAGAAGGGTCCTGTGAGAGACAGCATTGAAAGTTTTACTGAAATCCAAAAATGTTGGTTTGCCTTGGTGTGTGTGCCATAGGCTGCCAGGCCCAAGTATTTTCAGGAACAGGCATCAGGTTTGGATTTAGGAAATCCAGAGCAAGATTTTCTTCTGCTATGTGTGTGTCTGCATACCTGTGTGCAGTGTGTATGAGCTAAAAAGTAACATTCCTTTGTGTACATACAAACATTTTCTGCAGCGATAAAAGCGTATTCGTCTGCCACCTAAAACCCACACACTGTTTTATGTTTTCAAATTAACTCTACTACCCAAACTGTTTCTTCTTGTCAAGGTAAAATAGAGTTTGGATGAGCAAGGATTTGTTCAGTTGAATTTGGCAATTGAACTTATCCAATGATGGACTGAAAAAATACCCAGGTTTCATACCCAGGAAGCCTCTTGGATTTCCAGTTCGGCTGAGGAGTGACTTGATGGTTTGTCACATGTATAAGTACATCACAATTTTTTATGCCCTGCTGAATGGTTGGTATTTTCCCGTAAAGTAATGAAAAGAGTAATTGCTTATCACATTTATTCATGCATGATGCTTATGATGCATTAGATATGCAGCATAATTTGCTTCAGAGATTTCCAGTATTGTCTTTGTCGAAGTTTGTTCATGATCGCTGGGAATTTTTAAGCCATCCTGTTTACATGAAACACAAGTCAGAAGCCTCTAAAGGCAAGAGTTGTTCAGGCAGTTCTCTTTTAGAGGGCAGTAATGAAAGTAAAGAATCGGCAGCAGACATATGAACCTACTTCTCTTTTTATCATATTTTCCCATAATTTTATCACGAGTATGTATGTTGATTGGATTTTATCTGGAAGTGATGGTCTTCAGAGGCCAAAATCAGATTTTTCAGTCAGTGACTGTTTGCTCCATTTTTTTACTTGTAAGTAAGCTGAGTGTTCTCATCTTTGAGGTCATCTTTCTCACCTTAGTGTTTGATCTTTTAGACCTGCACTGTCCTGGAGAGCATATTTGCCTTTTTTGAGTCCATTCTCTACACCATTGCTTACGATCGATTAAATCCTGTTCAGTGTACTCCACTGTAATTTGTTGTTGTTAATTACAATGTTGAAAAATATATATTTTTTTTTCCTTCTTTCTCCAGCATTATGCACAGAATTCATAGCTGCAAATTGAAATGCAGGCTTAAAGGATTTTTTTTTTTTATTTTGTAGGATCTTAGAAATCTCTAGTTAAGGGATGTTCAAAAATTATGTTCAGAATGTCGAACCACTTAAACTACTCTTTAAGGTGCCTCCCTAACTTTTTTTTTTAAGCTGCAAGAAGGGGTCTTGGATTTTAGATTTTACATTTTTAATTTTACATTTCAGTGAAAATCTGAGCAAAATTCTTGATTTATGGTGTAGTCCAATTCCTTGCCTTTTTATGTTCTTGCATCCTTGAATATAGGCCATCCAGCTGATGGCTGAATGGCTGGATGAGAAAATGACTGGGTTTTTTTACTCTCAATAGAGTGACGTTGGCTTAGATTTTCTATGCACTTGCTTACCATAAGGTGAAAGTTCAAGGATAAAATATATTATCTACAAAACAATGAAAAAGAAAAGTCTTAGAGGTAAAATAAGTCAGCTTCAAAGGGATTTGTATCGTTTGCATCATTACTGAAGCTGCTGTTTGTGTGTTTTCAGGCACAGTAAAATTGAGTTTTGCAATGTAGTGTTGGGGTTCTTAGGACAGAGTGCAGTGCTTGCTGTAGCCAAGGTCATTTATTTTGGTATCTAAAATGAAGCAAAACCAGTTTGGGAAATCTATCCCAGGACAGAGGGTCTACACTTAGAACAGGAGCTGGAGGCTGCCTGCAGGTCCTTTGCACTGATATGAAGTCTAGAACTAAGGCTGCGCCTTTCTGTTACTAAGAGGTAAGGCTCAGTATTGGTAGCCTGGAGCTCGGCTGGCACATTTGTGTTGGCTGTGAAGGGTGGGGGTTTTTTTTGATTAAGGTTGCTGATAACAGCAGCTGAGGAGAAGCAGCATATGGATATATTTATCCTTCAATCAGCCATGCCTCACATGTGAAATGTCAGGCCTGACTGATGTTACAAGTCTGGTGAAACCAATATACCTTGTGAATTGTACCGTGGTTCTCTAGGCCTTTACACCCTCAATTTGGAGTTGGTGGCATAAGGAGACACTCACTGAAGTGTGTGTGCAAGGCCAATATGTACCAGAGCACTTGTGTGATTTACAGCATAAGGAAGTCACACCTTGTGTCTGCATTTTAATTCATTCAGTATTTTTTTCATTATGGCTGTATGGTGTTTAGTGCTGTGGCCTATATTACAGATAGATATTCACATGGTGCTGGTTTCCATCCTGTGTCACACTGTAGCACAATTGTGAGATATAGACCAGATCTACCTCTCTAGTGACAACAACAAAAGTTGTAGTGTAGTATTTTTTCTATAAAAACAAAACTTACTTTGTTGATAAAACACATGCTCATTATAGAGGTGTATGCGGGACAATATGACTATAATTGCTCTGTGTCTTGTTGTCAGATAATTACAAATAGTACAAATATTTATGCTATCAGAATTTGGGTAGTCTTGGAATACAATAAGAAAGAAACCCCAAGCTGCATGTAAGCTCTGACCAGTATTTTGTATTGAAAGCGATATTAAACTGCTAGTGTGCTTGAGAGAAAAGAAGGGGAGCTTTAGTGATTAAGTACTGAGTAGAAGATGTATTATGTACTTTATGAGAATCTCATAATATTTGCTGTTGTGCAAACAACTGTTTGGTTATGCTTTCCTATAATTGCTTTCTGTTTCTCTACATGGCTTTCAAAGACTCAGTAATTGACATCCTCTTCTTTGGGATCTTGCTGGGTATGCTGTTTCTGGACTAAAACAAATAACTGAGGGGCTGACCTCCCATGATCTTCAAAGAT
>VYZP01002538.1:0-27285 GCA_013400635.1 Hypocryptadius cinnamomeus | reverse complement strand
AGCCCTTTCCTCCGCCACTTTGTAATTTTTTTTTATTGTTTCTTTTTATCTCCTCCTTCCATTCCTCATTTCATTTCTTTCTCCTCCATTTCTCCTGGTATTTTCCCATCCCTCCTTCCATTTCTCCTTTTTCTCTTAAAAAACTTATGTTTTTCCTTCCTCCAAAAAAACCTCAGGATTGTCTCAGTCTAATTCCCCAACCAGAGATCTGATGCCTGACTTGCTGTGCAGCTCTGTACCTGCTTCTGCAATAAATATTTCATATGTTCACAGACACTTTGCTGAGTGCCTGGGAGGCAGGGACAGGGTCTGTGTCCACAGCTCCCAAAACAGGGCAGCGTTTGGGTCAGGGCTCGGGGCTGTGCGTGGCCAATGCTGCAAAATGTCCCAGTGGCCAATTCAGTAAAATGTCCCTGCCTTGCTGCCACTCTGCGGGGAACGGGTGACAAAACGCCCTGGGGACACAGCGGGCCGGCATCACCCAGGCTGAGGTGTGACAATGTCACCGGGCCGAGGTGTGACAATGTCACCGGGCTGAGGTGTGAGGTGCTTGTGGAAGGTTTCTCCAGGTGCTTCACGCAAAGGGAACCATGAGCAGGTGATTCTGCAGGTGAGACAGCCCCTGACTTCCTGGGAGTGAGAGAATTTTGGGAAGCTCCAAAGATGGAGAAGTTACATCAGCTTCAGATCCACTCTCCACTTTTCCTGCCCTTGCTGCTGAATCTGTGTCCCCCGCTTTGTGTCCCCCCTTTGTGTCACTCTCCGTGTCACCTGCAGCCCGGTGCTGTTCCCATCCTGGGCTGCAGCCAGGCAGTGTTGCACCAATAACCCCGGCATCACTGATGGTGCAAGAACGATTGCATCATCATCATCACCATCATCATCACCACCATCATCATCACCACCATCATCATCATCACCATCATCTGCTCCGGCTGCAGGTCCATGGCAGCAGACACTGCTCTGGCTGCAGGAGTCCTCTGGGCTCCACGCACCCCTCAGCTGAGCCCAGAGAGCTGCTAAAGCCACGAGAAGTTGTTGGGATTTCCAGCAGATGATGGACGCTGGGACAGACTGATCCATGTGGCTGGGAGGATGGGAATTGCTCTGCCAGGCAGTGTGTACAAATTAAAATATCAGCTGATGCTGTAGCAGCGGTTTAGGGAGAGGTTGGTGCATGTGGAAGGAGGTAAAGCTCATGTCCTTCCTCCCTTCCTCCCCTCCTCCTCCTCAGCTTGGATGCCCCACACTGCCCACTTCCCTGCCCACGAGACCGTGGGCACTGCTGACCCGCCCCAGAAAGGGGCACGGCCCTTGAATTTGTGGGGTTTCTCCGCGGCTGAGCCGTGCGGGTGTGGGGCAGTGAGTCAGCCCCGGCTCCTCACATCCCGCACGTCCCGGGCTGCTCCTGCTGAAAACTTGGGGTTTTTTAGGTTTTTTTTGCAAGTCTTGAGTCTGCTTAGGAAATTGTATTGCAAGACTGGCTGTAAAAGTTGCTAAAGACTTGTCTATCCCTCCTCAGCGTCTGGGGTTTTCTGCTTTAAATAAAGGGTCCTTATCTTCTCTGCCAACTTGGCAGCCGAGGTTGCAGCTGATTCCTGAGCTCGGGCTGTGTTTTTTCTCTTCTGCAACACTCAAAAAAATGGCTTTTGGAGAAAAGACAGCTGGAGGAGACAGCGGCCAGACGGGGGAAGTTGAAGGTCACGGCTCCTCGGTCACTGTGCTGCCCCTCCAGCTCCAGGAGAGGCGGGGGCTGCCCCAGCCCTGCTCAACCCCGGCAGCGGCGGCTGAGCTGCTCCCGGCCCCTGACACAAAGGGCACTGTGATTGTGACATTTCACCTACAAAAGGGATTTTTGGCTGGTTTTGGGTTTTTTTCCAGGCAGGGTTTTTGTTGCCTGCTGAACCTTATGTTTGCAAGTCCTTTCCTGAGGGCTGGGAAGGGTGGTTTTGTTCAAAAATACTGATGGAGATGTCCATGCATTCCCAAAGTACTGAGAGCTGGAGCTTTTGGGCTTACACAGAGCTCAGGATAATTTTGAGCATTAACCAATCAGCTGATAATCATCTCTGGCAAACACTTCTCATAGCAGCACTCAGATTGTGTTGATCTAATTTAACAACATTTAATTCAATTTTGGTTTAGATTTCAGTAACAAAGTCTATGCAAGCTCGTTGTGTGAACATTTAAATTGAATTAAGTGGATAAAACGATTAATGATTAACACCAAATTAGACTAATTTTAGCTGTTGTAAATCTTATTTAGGAGAGTCTGCACGAGGACATTGTCAGGTTTAATCGCAACTTTGATTAAACCGGGCTTTGTGCCTGGGGGAGCTGCACGAGTTTAGCGTCATGGGGGGGAAGAGCTGTGCCTGAACTTCCCAAGCAACGTCAGCAGCGCGGCTTGACCTGGATCTGCAGGGAGGGGAGGCTGCGGTGCGCCAGCTCGGGGGATGATGCTCCGGAGCCGCCACCGGCAGATCTGCCTGGAATTGCCCTGAGGGGGCACAGGGGACGCTGAGCTACACCGGGGTGCCTCGTCAAAAATTGAGCATCCTCCTGGCACGGCTGCCCTCGGTGCCACGGGTGCCCTCGGTGCCACGGGTGCCCTGGGTACCAGGGGTGCCTTTGGAGATGCTCTCGGAGCGGGAGCGCTGCCCGGGCACGGAGCGAGCCCCACTCCAGCCCCGCTCCAGCCCCGCGGAGGTTTCCAGGGGCTCGGCTCCGGTTTCACTGCCTGGGGCTGGGCTGGCATACTCCGTGCTGGCATGGGCAGGGGCACGGCAGGCACTGGCCATGCCGCGGGTGCGTGCTGGAGGCTCTGGGAGGAGGAGAGCTGCCCTAAAATGGGCTGGGAGGGAAAGGGAGCTGCCCTAAAATGGGTGGGAGGGAAAAAGAGCTGCCCTAAAAGGGGCTGGGAGGGAAAGGGAGCTGCCCCTCCTGCCAGAACAGCCCCATAGCAGGCCCAGGAAATTTCCAGGATGTCTGATCTGCTCGGGCACAAGCTGCTGTAGGTGGTGTCACCCTGAAACACTCAAGGGAATGAGGAGAGAAAAAGAAAAGGAAACCCTAAAGGCCAGCAAGGTGTGTTAAGGATCTGTCCTATTGCAAATGAATAAAATAATGCAGGTTTGGTTCCACCAGCCCGGCTGTGCCTGCTGGGCTGGGCCCAGAGCAGCCTCCCCAGGCTGTGATGGACACGGGCTGCAGACAGCTCTGGCCACGTGGCCGGGCCGTGGTGACCTGGCCACTGTGGTGACCTGGCCACTGTGGTGACCTGCTCTGCTGCGGGGTCTGAGGAGTGATCACTGCCCTGGGCAGGTCACAGGGGCACAGCCATGGGGACTCTGCTGCTGTGTACCCAGCACTGCCCTGTCCCTGTGCCCCTGCTGTCCCAGTGCCCCTGATGCCAGCTCTGCCCTGTCCCTGTGCCCCTGGTGTGTTACTGTCCTGTCCCTGTGCCCCTGGTGTGGCACTGCCCTGTCCCTGTGCCCCTGGTGTGGCACTGCCCTGTCCCTGTGCCCCTGGTGCCAGCACTGCCCTGTCCCTGTGCCCCTGGCGTGGCACAGCCACGGTGGGCTCAGCAGCAGCACGAGGACTGCACAGAGCTGTTGCCTCATCTCCCACGTGTCCTGAGTGGGCCAGGGTCGGGCACTGGTGCGCTTTGTGATGAGAGTGTGTGAGCTCCATGGGCTGTGCCCAGCACTCAGACCAGCCAGGGAGGGCAGCAGAGGTGGGACCAGCCTCTGCTCTACCTGGGCAGCTCAAAGCTGGCAGGCAGGAGCAGCAAACAGCGTGTCCTTGGTGTCACACAGGGGGAACCTGTGCCTTACAGGGGGCTCCTAAATGTCCCTAAATTAATTTAAACTTCTGCCCTGGATGTTGCAGGGAGAGGCTTTTGGGGGGTTTGCTGGCTGGCACCAGGGGTGCAGAGACCCCCCCTTCCACCACCTGGAAAAACCAAAACCCTCCAGAGGGGAGCTGGATACTTTCCTCATGGAATATTTTCCTGTTTAGAGAATGGGGACGTGACAAAAATAACGCTGTTCCCCTGCAAGGATCATTTTATCAAGGTCCCAGTGGGAAGTGGGCACAGTGCCAGCCTGTGCCCTGCCAGCTCTGCACCGTGTGCCTCGTGCCTGGGGGGCTGTGCAGCCCAGCCCTCCTGCTCTGTGGGGGACACTGGGGACACTGAGGATACTGGGGACACTGGGGGCACTGGGGATACTGGGGACACTGGGGACACTGGGGGCACTAGGGATACTGGGGACACTGGGGACACTGGGATACTGGGGACTACTGGGACACTGGGGACACTGGGGACACTGGGATACTGGGGAGACTAGGGACACTGGGGGGACACTGGGGACACTGGGACACTGGGGACACTGGGGCATCGGGGACACTGGGACACTGGGGGCACTGGGGACGCTGGGGGCACTGGGGGCGCGGGGGCGANACTGGGGATACTGGGACACTGGGACACTGGGGACACTGGGGATACTGGGGACACTGGGGACACTGGGGACACTGGGGGGACACTGGGGACACTGGGAATACTGGGGACACTGGGACACCGGGGCATTCTGTGCCAACCCATCGTGGGTCAGGCCGCAGGGAACCCCAGGGGGTGGGGAAAGGAGCTGGGGGGAAAAGGAAAACCCAACTGAGGGGCAAATCCTGAGCCTTTGCTTGGCTGCAAAGTGGTGGGGAAGGGACTGGGGACAACTGCTGTGCTCCAGGGCTGGGCTGGGTGAGGAGCAGGTCCTGAGCCCCGTGCTGGCCACAGCTGTCCCCTCCATGGCAGCACGGTCCTGTCCCAGCTGTGCCCACAGCTGGCACTGCTGCAGGGCTGCACAGGGGGCTGGGCTCACAGGGCTGCTGCACTTTGGAGCCAGCTCCCAGAGTCACTGGAATTTAAACCTAAAGCAGGTCAGTGGCATTTTGGTTCAAAGTTTTATTTGCTTTCAGAGCAGGTTTTCAGAACATGAATGGGAATTTCATCAGGAATTCCTGAAATGCTTTTAAAGGAGATCATGGTAATTAGCCAAGCCTGTGATTTAAATAATCTCTGCTGGAATAAAGATATGTTTGGCTGATCAGATTTGAATTAAAATGGGAAATTAAAAGATTAGGTGGAGGAAAACCTCTTTTATTACTGACATGATTAATCTTCCAGCTGAGAGGGTTATCAGAAAGTTACAACATGAGACATAATTTCTTACCCCTGACAAAACCCTCCCAAGCCTTCCTCTTCCCAAGCAGCTTCAGTGCTTCCAGCTCCATGTCCTGTGACTCTCGCAGGTTTTTCCCACGAAGGTTGCAGGCACCTGACAGGACTCAGGCTGTGCCTGCCCAGTGATGGGAGGTTTCATCCCAGCTCTGGGAAGTCAGGGGTTGGAGGGGGCTGGGAGTCCAGACTCTGCCCTCCCCTGTGCCAAGATCCTGCTCAGCATAAGCAAATTATCCCTGTGCCTGGTTTTTTCCATTGTAAAGCAGCTGCTCGTGCAGCAAATGTGCTTTCAGGAATTGTGCTTCAGACACTTGTTAATCCTTCAATGAAAAATGTAACAGCAGCATTAAGCATTGTTCAATTTCTGTGTGCTTGAACTATAAAACCATCCTCAAGCAGCATCCTTTTCCTTGGTGGAGGTTTTGCATTTCAAGGGATTAAATGTTCTTTATGCAGTGCTCTGTCCCTGATTTCCAGTTCCTTTTGTGTTTCTGTCAGCTCCAGAGAGAGAAGTTAAAAACTAAACTGGGCAGGAATGTTCCTGCCTGGCCAGGCTGGCTGAGGGTGTCCCAGCAGCTGAATCCAGCACTGCTGAGCTCCACAGTGTCCTTGGAAAAGCTCCCAAGGGAGTGAAGTACTGCCTCTAATCTGAACAGAAAGTAATGTCAGCCTGGAGGAAGGAAAGCAGAGCCACTCCTGCAGGAGTCACATCCTCCTTCCCCACTTGGGCTGCAGCGCCTGAGTGTGCTCAGCCCTGAGCTCAGCCAGTTCTGAGTTCACCCTGTGGGTGCAGAGGGGGACCCACAGAATCTTCCCTTCCTGTGCTCATCCATCCCATCCAGAACCTTCCTTCCTGTGCTCATCCATCCATCTCCAGAGCCTTCCTTCCTGTGCTCATCCATCCCTTCCAGAACCTTCCTTCCTGTGCTCGTCCATCCCTTCCAGAACCTTCCCTCCCTGTGCTCATCCATCCCACTGCAGAGCCATCCTTCCTGTGCTCATCCATCCCATCCAGAATTTTCCCTCCCTGTGCTCATCCATCCCATCCAGAACCTTCCCCCCTGTGCTCATCCATCCCATCCAGAACCTTCCTTCCTGTGCTCATCCATCCCCCTGCAGAACCTTTCTCCCTGTGCTCATCCATCCCATCCAGAACCTTCCTTCCTGTGCTCATCCATCCCTTCCAGAACCTTCCTTCCTGTGCTCACCCATCCCTTCCAGAGCCTCTCCCCCATTCCATCACCGATGCCAGAGTCCAGAAGGAGCCTGGGGAATCTGCCTGGGCAGGGGGGCTGGAGACCCGAATTCTCCAGGCAGAGGCTGGCAGGAGTCAGCCAGTGGGACCTTGTGACAGGTGACACGCGTGGCCCCGGCTGGCAGGGCTGTCCTGCTCCCTCCCTGGTGTTGTTTCCAAGCCTCCCGTGATGGCTTTCTGCTCCCAGCGCTGTGGCTTCACCTGAAACTCCAATCCATCAGTGGGGCAGGTGTGAAGTGTCCCCTCTGCAGTGTCCCCATCACCCACTGCTGGCTCTCATGCCTGGTGGTGCCACCCCTCTGCACAGGTACAGCATCACCTGGGGCAGAGCCTCCCTGCCCTGTGGGGCTGGCACAGGGACCCTGCCTGGCACAGGCTCATGAGGATGTCCCTGGGTGTGGGGAGCAGCCGCTGGTGCTGCTCTGCTCCTGGAGAAGAGGCTCTCCTCAGCAATGTCCCCTGCTGCCTCAGGGCAGGGGATGTCCCGTGACTCAGAGCACGATTTCCTGCAGGAGTTAATGGTATTTATTTTCCAGGGAATGTCTCGCCCAGCCCTCGGAGGGCTGTGGGCACACCTGGCACAGGTTAGCACAGGCTGGAGAGGAACCCGAGCCCTGTGAGCATCCCCCTGTCTGTCCCACCCACCCCAGATTGCTCCAGCGCTTGCATTTCTTCTGTTGTGGTGCATTTTCACCAGCAGTTCCAATCTCCATCTGTAACACGTTCCCTCACTGCCATCAGGGCTCTCAGGGATCCCCTGTCCCTGAGCACCCCCCGTTCACAGCTGATTTTCCCTCTCCCATTTTCATCGGTTTGCAGTTGATATTCTATACCGAGCCTTTTCCTCAGTTTTGATCTTGTTTGAACTTGTGGAGCCTGGAACTGCAGGTGATGTTTTACCTTGCTGTGGCTCTCCGGGGTCGGTGGGAGCCCTTCACACACACGGGGTGCGGGGCTCGCTCACCGCAGCGTGCCGAGGCCGCGCCGGCAGCTCGGGGCACGTCTCCTCCCTCCCTCCCTCCCTTTCTCTCCAGACATTCCAGGGTTTTTCTCGCTTCCCTGTTGCCGCCGGCCGGGCCGGGCGGGGCTGGGGAGGAGGAATGCGGCGTTACCGCATTGCTGAGCAGGAGCTGAGCACGCCCAGGTGTGCCCAGGTGTGCCACGCCTCAGCCCAGCTCTCACACTCTGTAGCCCCAGGGACGATATTTTTTTTCCCCAGCTCTGCGTGTCCCCCTGCTCGGAGCTGCTGGCCCTCAGCTTGTGCCTGTGTCCCCCAGGGTGGGGATGGGACGTGGGTGACAGCGACAGCAGCACAACAGGAGGAGACACCTGGAGTCACCTGGTGGGTCCTGCTGAGCGCCTCACCAGCGTGGAGAGGAGCTGACCTCGGGGTCGTTCCACTGAAGGACATGGAAAGGGCTCGATAAAGTTTTGCTGAGGGTGAAAACCAGTTTTAGCTGAAATTCGGCGTGTGGGCAGCGCTGGGGGGTGGCGGCTGCGCTCTCAGCTGCCCTCACTTCAAACGGGCTTTTAGAAGTGCCTCACTCTGCTGCCGCAGCACAGTAATAACAAATTAATAAATAACAAATGCTGCTGTTTCCATTAGTACTTAAAGGCTGGAGCTGAGGTGCTGGGAGCGGCACTGCCCTGCCAGCCGGGGTGAGCACAGCGTGCCAGCCCTGCCCCGAGGGTGGGCGAGCTCTGCTGCAGCGCCCGAGAGCGGCTGCAGGAGCCGGTGCCAGGCTCCAGCGCAGCCCCGGGCGGGTTAAACCGAACCCAGTCGGGTTAAACCGAGCCCAGATGGGTTAAACCGAGCCCAGCCGGGTTAAACCGAGCCCAGATGGGTTAAACGGAGCCCAGCCGGGTTAAACGGAGCTCAGCTGGGTTAAACCGAGCCCAGCCGGGTTAAACCGAGCCCAGCCGGGTTAAACCGAGCCCAGCCGGGCTTTTCCCCCGGGTGGCCGCGGAGCTGCCGCTGCCCCCGCCGTGCCCCGGTGATCGCCGTGTGCCCGGTGCCCGCCTGGGAGCTGCCGGGAGCTATGCGCTCACAGGGTGTGGATGTCTGGGGATCCCTGAATCACTCCTTTGTCATCACTGCACCCACAGGCACCTTCTCTGCAGGTGAGGCAGTGCGCGTTAAAAGCCTGCGAGGATCGGACGGGGCTCAGAGGCTCCGGGGGACGCGGGGGACGCGGGGACACGGCAGGGGACACAGGGGACAGGGCAGGTGAGGTTTCTGGCTGCTGCGGGTGTGTGCTGGCAGCATTTCCTCCCCCGGGCTGTCCCACGGGGCTCCTTTCCCTGCAGGAGACACTCACAGGAGGTTTTTATGGATTTCTCCTTTTCCTGGAATGTGAGTTCGGGCGAGTTTGGATCTGGGACTGACTCTGGAAGTGCAGGGCGAGGCTCCGGGGGACGCACACAGAGTGCCTGGGGCACACAGAGTGCCTGGGAGGGTGCTGGGGGCTCTAGGGGTGTGTGTGCACACTCCATCCCCTCTGGCCCCCATCCTGCCTGGCACCAGCGGGGCTGGGGCAGGGGCTCATTGTATTGGAGGCAAATTAAGTTTCAGCATCTGATTTTCCTCTTTGTTATTATTGATTTTCCCCCTATGCTCTTCTGTGTAGATTAATTAAAAGTATCTCCCCGTGAAGTGAGAAGGAAGGAGGAGCTGGACTGAGCTTTTGAACTGACATTTTCTGCTCACTGCAAACTCTTCCCCAGCTGTGTCTGTGGCTGAATGGAGCCTCGCTGCCAGCTGTGGCCATGGGCAGTGCTTGTGCTGCTGGGTAAGGATCGCTCTGGGCTCCCAAAGAGCAGGGGCCCAGCTGGCTAAAGAGCAATGCTGCTGATGGGAGCTGTGTAGGAGCAGCAGCAGAGCCTGGGCTTGATTTATGGTGCTGGGGGTGGCAGGAGGCTGCTGCTCTGCCCTGAGCTGCAGGGCTGGCTCTGGGACCAGGGGACACCTCCAGGGCTGGTTCTCGGACCAGGGGACACCAACCTGGGCTGGCTCTGGGACCAGGGGACACCTCCAGGGCTGGCTCTGGGACCAGGGGACACCTCCAGGGCTGCTCAGTTCGATGGGCAAGGCACAGAGCATCCCTGCAGCCCCAAACCTGGGGCCAGGGCAAGGAAGTGTTTTGGAAGTCACTCTTAGTACAAAGCACTATTATTAAAAAACAAAGATTTCACCTCAGGGTGAAACACCCTTCTCTTTGTTGGCACGTGCACTGGGAGGTTGTCCCAAGCGTGGCTGGTTTGGTGCAGCCAGCAGCTCCCCCTGCTCTGGGGCTGGTTCCTGTCTGTCTGTCTGTGTCCCCTGACCCTGAGCATGGCTGGTTTGGTGCAGCCAGCCCTCCCTGTGCTCTGGGGCTGGTTCCTGTCTGTCTGTCTGTGTCCCCTGACCCTGAGCATGGCTGGTTTGGTGCAGCCAGCACTCCCTGTGCTCTGGGGCTGGTTCCTGTCTGTGTCCCCCAGCCCTCAGCCCTGTTCCCGCTGTTGCAGCTGCCCCGGGGCTCCTGGCAGCTCAGCGAGCCTGTTCCCAGGGAGCCTGCTACCCTGCCCCCGGGGACCTGCTGCTGGGACGGGCCCCTCACCTGAGAGCCTCCTCCACCTGCGGCCTGAGCAAGCCCGAGACGTACTGCACACCCCACGGACAGGTACAGCCCCCTCACCCCATACCCAGAGCTCCCCGGGGCTGGGAAAGCCTTCCTCCCCCATCCTCCCCCATCCTCCCCACCCTGCAGGGATGTTCCAGCCTGGAGGGGGCTCTGAGCCGGCCTAGTAGGAAGAGCTTTAAGGTCCTTCCCAGCCCAAGTCATCCCGTGATGCTGGGGTTTGTCCCCTCCCGGCCGTGCTGGCTCAGTGTCCCCTGGAGCCCTTCTCTGCCACCCTCCTGGGTGAGCTGGGCACCGAGGCAGTGACAGGGCATGGGCAGCAAGGTTCTGGCATGGAGCACTGCAGGTAAAACATCCCAAACCCTCCTGTCCCTGGGCATTTCAGTTATGAACTGAACTCGTATTTGCTTCTCATAAATGGGAACATTCCAGGCCTTTCACAAAGGCTTGGGAAAGCTGCTGAAGCTGCTTTCAATCCCTGGTTGTGTGGGGGCAGGAGATCCTGCTGGGGGGATGATGCTTCATCCAGCTGCAGATTCCCACTCTGCCAGAGGGAGAGTTTAGGGATAAATCTGCCCAGCACAGAGCTGGGAGCTGCAGGGGTGATGTGTGCCTGCTGTGAGCACTTCCTGCAGCCTTTCTGTGGCTGCTGTTAACCCCGAAATTGCCTTGGGAGGAGCCCCGAGGGTTCAGTGCAGGACAGGCAGAAAGGGTCTTGGAAGAGATGCTGCAGAGGAAAGGAGGGGCAGCTCTCCAGTGGGGCAGTGTTTTCTGCACTGGAGCCCAGCTCCAGTGAGTCAGCCTTGTGGTTTTAACTCCCCTGCAAACTGGAGGCCAAGATGTGGCTGTGAGCGGGTTTGTTGTGGAGCCAGTGGTGTCCTGGCTGGGCTGGACAGATTTCCACTCGTCCCTGAGCTCAGGGAGGGGCAGCTCCTGGCCCAGAGGGGTGTGACCATTGAATTCTCCTGGATGCTGAGCTGGCTGCAGCATCTCTCCTCCCCCAGGTCCTTTTCCAGGCTGACAGTCACAGCCAGGCATTTCCTTCACTCCCTTTTTCTGGAGCTCTTCTGCTGCTCCCAGGGATCAGGGTTTGTGCTCACAAATAAACCCTTACTGCTTCCTGTGGCTTAATTAGTTTTTCCTTCCAAATTTCTGGTTATAGAGGAGGAAAATGCTCAAAAATGTGCCTCTGAAATCTTCATTTAACGATGGCTTTTGGCAGTGACTTGTATTTGAGAAGGGGGCATGGAGGCTTTGTGCTTGGGAAGTGAGTGAGGACAGAACCTTGATGAATCTGCTCATCCTAAGAGCAGCTGGCATGGGCTGGGTGCCCCCTTTGCCTGACCCTGGGAGCTCTTTCAAAGGGCATCACTGTGACCCTCTGCACCATTTGTAATCTTTGAAGAGGGGCCTGGACCCCTCTGCTGGCTGTGCTCCCCCAGGAGCAGGAGTGACCTGCTGGCTGCAGGGTTAGGGAGGGAGAGCTCCTGGAGGAAGGCAGGGAGCAGAGCTGCAGTTGTCTCTTCCAGCCTACAAATCCCAAACCTATTTGGTTTTCATGTCCCTTGTCCCTTGCCTTACAAGTACCAGGGTTAAAGGGGATGTGGAACAGGTAACATTGTGCTGAGCTGGATTCTCCAGTTCTGGCTCTGGGCTCTTCTCTTCCTTACATTTTGCTCCTTTCCTTTATTGAAATGAGAGGTCCAGAGCTGCTGATAGCAAATCCCCTGATTTCTGTTCTGCAGCTGTAATTGCTGATGGAGGTTTGATTATACCAGCTCTTAACTTGGGAGAAATCCCCACGGGTTCAGCATTTCCTAATTCTTCCCTCCCTTTCTCTACTTCCCTAATTTAAGCAAAACTGAACTCGATTTCCCTATTCCCATCCTATAAAAAGCAAGCACGTTTAATTTATAGACTCCTAGGGCTCTTTTTTGGTTACAAGCCTTGCTCTTGTTCGATTGCCAAATAGGTACAAATCTGGGGGTGGTTTTGCAAGCTCAGCAGAGGGCACGGGACGAGGGGTTGCTGCAGTGCCCGGGGCTGCCAGCGCTGCCCGGCTGCTCCCTGCCGGCCCCAGGGCCCTCTTTTGCAACTCTGGTGGTCACCGATCAACTGCAGCCTCTGCTCCATTGTCTGCCCGGCTCCAGATCCCTCTAACCTTTATTCTTTGCACTCCCGATTGCTCCATCCCTGGCCGGGGCTCAGCGCGGTGAAACCCGAGCGGGGCACTCAGCGCTGCCGCTCACAGCCCGGGCAGGGAGCAGGGACGGGAGGGCAGGACAATGGCCCGGCTGGAAAGGACCCGGGCTCGGGAGCTGCTGCTGGAGCCACCAGCGCAGGGAAACTGGAAATGAAAGGGGAAAACGAGCGAGGCTGGGTCTGGGGTGTGGGAGGTGCTGAGGACAGGCTCGGTGTGACAGGCTGTGATGGACTGAGGCGTGCTTCAGCCTCAGTTAGCACCTCCTTCAACTCTAGAACAGAATATGTTAAATAGATATGTTCTATATGTAAATATAAACGCATGCACAGCACTGGGGAGCACGGAGCAGCCCCCACTGGTACCTGCAGCCACGGGGAGGCACAGAGTGCCTTTCACAGACCCCGAGCATCCCTGTGAGATCTTGTGCCAGAGGACAGGAGAGGAGGCAGGGCAGGAGCAGAGCTGTGTCCCTGTGCTGCTGCTCCTGGGGACTGTGAGTCCTCACCCTCCAGCTCTGATGGAGGCTTTAAGTTTTGCTGTTTAAAATGTTGTTTGTGTGGGATTTTCTGCCTGTCTCACCTGAGCTTTGGTGGATGTGGAGGGTGGGCAGTGCCCTTTGCCAGCTCTGCTGTCACAGTGACAGGATTGAGAGGAGAGGCTCCAGAGGAACCTGTGGGAGCCAGGAAAGGAGATGTGAGCCTGCTGGGGCTCCTGGCACAGCACAGGGGTCCCTGCTGCTGATGGATGGTGGCAGCTGCTGGCAGGGCTGCTCTGCAGCATCTCTGGAGCCTCAGCACCGACTCCTCTTTGGCTGCTTCCAAAAATACCGGCCAATGTCTGCCAGGAGGGAAGTGCCAGACAGGTCTAGAGCTGTGCTGGTGCTGCCTGGTGCTTGCATCTGCTGGGCCACCTGCCCGAGGCGCTCAGGGAGCCGGGAGCCCACCCCAGCACGGAGCAGGGAGAGCTGTGCCTCCTTCACAGCCACCCACAGCAGGCTCTGGGCAGGAACAGTGCATCCCCAGAACCTCCAAATAACCGGGGCTGGATGTGACCAAAGCGTGGCTCTGGTCTGGGTTTTGCTTTGCCCAGTCAGGGGTTGGCCCTGCACACTCTGTGCTCCTGAGGGTTGAAGGAGAGCAGCAAGCACAGTGCTTATCTCAGCAGGCCCTGCTCCCTGCTGCAGGGATGTGCCCCTACCTGCCCAAGGAAAGCCCATTTCCCACGATCCTTCCCTCCTTCCTTCTCTGCATCTCATTTTCTTGGCCTCAGGTCTGCAGACTGACACATGCTGGGAGACATCTCGTCGCTGCCTGGCACCCCGTGTGGGGTGTGGGATAAGCTGGTGCAGTTGGGGGTTTGCAGCCTGTCAAATCGTCCTGGCAGATTTTAGATGAAGTTTTGCTGATGTGAGAACAGATGGGGTGAGGAAAACAGCACCCACGAGCTTGCTTTGAAGCGAGGGAAAGGAACTTCATTTCCTTAAACCTCATCCCTGGGATGTTTGTCCAACTCGTGCCTTTACCCCATCTCTGCTGCCCCCCTGAATCTGGGNAAAGGGGCTGGAATAGGGAATTCCACACCCTGGCTTTGCAGGGGCCTTTGTCCCCCAGGGAGCCTTGCTGCCCCTCATCGTTTAATAACCCTAAATCTCTTTGTATGTATAAATCCCCACTGCTTTCCAGAGTGTTCCCAGATGGAACTGGAACGGTGATTGCTGTCCCTGTGGAATATTGGCTGTGCAAGAGCTGCCTGCTGGGGGCTGAGTGCCAGCAGCTGACTGGCACAGTGCTCTCTCCCTGCCACCAGCCAGGTCAGAGGTGGGACCCCCGAGGCCCCAGAGCCAGGAGAGGTCTCTGCTCCACGGCTGCACAGCTCAGCTCCCCTCTCTGCTGATGAATAAGTGCAGTTTATTTTGGGCTCTGCTCCTGTGCCAGGAGGTTTTTATTTCAAGGGCTCTCTGCTCATGTTAAAATGGCAGCATGAGCTCCTGAAATAACCTTGGTCAGGGGCCATCAGGTTAAATTGTGTGAGGTTTGCTGCCCCTGCATGAGCAGGGAGGCTGCTCAGGAGCTGGGTCACGAGGTCAGGGCAGGAGGAGAGCAGCACAGACCTGCAGACCTGTCACACTCGGCCACTTTCAAGTTGTTCTTTGTGGACTTTCCCCCCTTCCATTTATTTCTGAGACATGACTCTATTTATCCTGAGCACAGGAGTGTTCCCTCTCACACAACTGTGCCGTGAATTATCTTTCAAAAGTCTGGAATCAATTCTCCTTAATCCCAGAGCCTCCATAACCCATATTTTGGGTGACTGGAGCAGCTTGGAGGCACAGAGGGTGAGAAGTGATTTCCTTGCAGACCCACAACCTCTTCTACCTCCCTGAAACAGCCCTGTCAGCCCCCAGCCCTCCCCAGCAGAGTCTGGCAGGGAGGGAAGGCCGTGCTGGGAGCCAGCAGTGCCCCAGAGCAGATCCCAAAGCTTCCCTGCCCCTGGTCATGTAGAGCTGCAGCCCTGGGTGCTCCTGGTCACCCAAAAATATGGGTTATGGAGCCCCAGAGCAGATCCCAAAGCTTCCCTGCCCCTGGTCACGTAGAGCTGCAGCCCTGGGTGCTCCTGGCCAGCTCCCACTGAGCCTGGTCAGAAAAAGAAATGGCAAAGAGCTGGGAAAAGGTACGTGCTGGTAGAGCTCTGCTCACTGTCATTTTTGGTAATTCCCTCTGTCCCAAGGAACTTTGAGACACATAGTCACAGCTGGTAAGAGCAAACCCTGCTGTTGTGCAATACAGGGGTTTCACAACTTACTCAGAGGATGTGAAAGGAATTTGGTTTCCAGGGTTAATTTTAGTCTTAATTAAAAAACTGAGGAGAAAAAAAAAAAAAGGAGATTTTTGCAGCCAGCACAGCCCTGGGCTGCCCGGGAAGGGTTTGTCTCACACCCCTGAAGCTTCATTTTGACTTAGCACCACCTGGAGTGGGGCTGCAGCTGCACTGTGGCTGCTGGAGAGCACCGCTGTCCCTGGCTGTGTGAATGATCTCATAAGCATGCACGAGTCACTCCTAATGAATAATTTAGCCGAGATTAACCTTTCCTCTTGCAGAAAACCTTCCTTTCTCCTTTGCTAAGCACAGTCAGGACTGGTGGGAAGTTTAATCACCGGTGGCAATTGTTCACTAGATTATTTCTGTGGATAATTCCTGCAGCTCCCTGACAATTGCTGCTTGTGGCCACTATCTGAAATGAGTTCTGCCTAGTCCTGATTAAATTATTTGTGATTCTCACTGGTAGAGCCAGGGAAATGGCATGATTATGTATTTTCAGTGCTATGTTTGCTTACTTTGTGATATTGTTATAAATACTGTAGTTTGCCAACTCCTGTGCTGGGATATTTATAGGCAGAGAACACAAAGATTGTGGAAAATATGGAAACAGGTTACAAGTGAGGATCTCACTGTGCACCCAGCTGGGGAAGGTTCCCAGGCCTGGACAGAGCAGACTCAGGTCTGGGCTGCATGAGGAATGAAACCACAGATTCATTTCTGGAAACCACAAATTAATTT
Source organism: Hypocryptadius cinnamomeus (assembly GCA_013400635.1). Classification (NCBI taxonomy): domain Eukaryota; kingdom Metazoa; phylum Chordata; class Aves; order Passeriformes; family Zosteropidae; genus Hypocryptadius; species Hypocryptadius cinnamomeus. The sequence goes on along the minus strand of VYZP01002538.1, from coordinate 11,416 downwards.
TTAAAGGGGAAACCATTAATTGTGCTGTCACCGTGGCCCAGTGGCTGCCACCCTGCTGCCCTCCCGAGCCCAGCCCTGTCCCTTCCCCAGCCCTGTGAAGGGCCCTGTTTAGGATTTGGGTTGGATTTGGCTCCTCTGTTTTAAGCATCCCGTGGAAGGTTTTAGCACAGGGGTGCCTGTGCAGTGCTGCTTGTCACTTGTCACCCCATGGCCCTGCTCAGACTCTGAAAGCTGATTCCCCCCAGCATGCCCGTGCCTCTGGAGCCACCTAAACCACTGCAGCCCTGCCAGCCTTGCAGAGGGTATCTCATTGCCTTCCCCGTGCCAGCTGTGCCCCTGCCAGACCCAGACCCCCTCTGCACCCAGGGTGACATTTCTGAGCCACCAGGGCTGGCTCCTGCCATCTCTGGCACGCTGCTCCATGCTCCCTGATCCCTCTGGGATGTGGCAGTGTGACAGACGTGTCCCACTGCTCTGTGCTCCCTGATCCCTCTGGGATGTGGCAGTGTGACAGACGTGTCCCACTGCTCTGTGCTCCCTGATCTCCCTGGGATGTGGCAGTGTGACAGACGTGTCCCACTGCTCTGTGCTCCCTGATCCCTCTGGGATGTGGCAGTGTGACTCCTCCATTTGGGAGGCTCCTCTGCTGCTCAGACTCCCAGAGGGTTTGGGTTGGAGGAGATGATGCAGTTCCAGTGCCCTGTCATGGGACACCTTCCACTGTCCCAGGCTGCTCCAAGCCCCATCCAGCCTGGCCGTGGGCACTTCCAGAGCTGGGGCAGCCTCAGTTTCTCTGGATAACCTGTTTTCCATCAGGCTGGAGGTGCTGAGCCCTTCATTTCATGATCTGAGCAGCATCTTCCCCCTCCCAGTGGTCTCTGCAGTCCCTGACTCCACTCCAGGTGCTTCAGCTGGGGCATCCCTGTGTCCCCTTGGGATGCTGCTGTGGGCTCTGGCACCATCCCCTAATTCCCCATCTCCTAATTAATTCCCCATCTCCTAATTTCCCATCTCCCTACCCTTCCCACCTTGGCCTCCCCTGAGTGTTTCCATCCCAGTTTCCTGGTGGTCCTCGCCCAACCTGCTGCCCACCCCGAGCCCTGGCTGCTGTCCAGCCCTTCCCCGCTCCCGGCTCTTGCTCAATCTCTTTCCTGCTGCTTTCTGCCCGTTTCTGAGCTGGCCCAGGAGCCCCGCGGTGGTGGCTGGTGGTGGCTGCAGGGAGCGTTGCCTGCTTAGTGACAATTTGGGTATTTGTTTGCTCCCGGGGGACGCTTTTCTCCCGTCCCCACGTTCCCCGTGCTGAATCTCTGTTTACTCCTTGGGTTACTTGCTCAAGTGAAGGGCTGAACTTTGAGCCACTCGACTTCCCACCCCCTGGCTTCTCACCCACTGCCAGCTCCTGCTGTGTTCCCGGGGGAGAGCCCTGGGGGCTGAGCATAGCCTGAGCCCTTGGATAGGACAGAAAGGCCCTTCTGTTCACCAGACAGCCCCTGAGCTGTGTGGAAAGGGCAAACCAGTCCTGAAAGGCTGCAAAGGGCTTTCTAGCCAGGGTTGGCATTGTGGAAGCCAGGGGGGTTGCTTAAAAAACCTCAATTTTGATGGTTCGCCAAAAATCTGTGTTACTCAAAAGTGTTTTAGGTTTAGTTCTTAGTCCATAAAACCTTGAGCTGTGGTTTTCAACAAGGTGTGGAGGGGATCACTTGAGGCCTGTGTGCTGTCAGTCTCGCTCATCGTGGTCCTTCAGCTCTCTCTAATTGAGCTGGTGCTCCTTGGCCTCGATGAACCCACCCTGCCTTTCCTCCTCACCCCTGAGGCCTTTCCAGGGGGCTGCTGGGGTGGTCACTCCCACTGTCCTTTCTTTGCAGTGGAACATGAAGTGCTGCAGGTGTGACTCGAGGCTGCCCCACAGCTACAGCGGGCACCGCGTGGAGAACGTGCTGTCCTCGGCCGGCCGCGCGCGCTGGTGGCAGTCCCAGAACGGTGAGGCCACAAACTGCTGCCAACAACCCGCCTGAGAGGAACAGGGAATGGTGCTGAGCTCCTGGGGGGGAGGAAAGGAGGAAATGGCTGGTCAGTGTCCCCATGTCCCCAGCGTGTCCCTGTGACGGTGCCCCCTGTGCCCGCAGGTGTGGAGCGCGTGTCCCTGCAGCTGGACCTGGAGCAGATGTTCCAGCTGGACAGCATCGTGCTGCACTTCAGGGTGGGTGTCTGTGGGCAGCTCCTCTGCTCGCCAGCTGTCACCCCACGGTGCCAGCCCCGGTGCCAGCCCGTGTGTCTGTCCCTGCCCGCAGTCGCCGCCCGCAGCGATGCTGATCGAGCGCTCTCTGGACGGCGGCAGGACGTGGCAGGTGCTGCAGTACCTGGCCTCTGACTGCGCCACCGCCTTCCCCCGCGTGCCCCGCGGCTCCCCCGAGGGCTGGCAGGACCCCCGGTGCCAGGAGCTGCGAGGGCACCCCGTGCACGGGGGCACGGTAGGGACTGGGGCTTTGTGGCAGGGACCCACGCTGGGGTTGGGGTGGGCAGTGCTGCAGGAACACGGGGTGGCCTGGGAGCCTGGGACACCTGGTGAGGGACAGGGGATGGAAACCTGGTACGCCTGGTGAGGGGTGGGGGATGGAAACCTGGGACACCTGGTGNGCGAGGGCACCCCGTGCACGGGGGCACGGTAGGGACTGGGGCTTTGTGGCAGGGACCCACGCTGGGGTTGGGGTGGGCAGTGCTGCAGGAACACGGGGTGGCCTGGGAGCCTGGGACACCTGGTGAGGGGTGGGGGATGGAAACCTGGTACACCTGGTGAGGGACAGGGGATGGAAACCTGGTACGCCTGGTGAGGGACAGGGGATGGAAACCTGGGACACCTGGTGAGGGACAGGGGATGGAAACCTGGGACACCTGGTGAGGGACAGGGGATGGAAACCTGGGACACCTGGTGAGGGGTGGGGGGGCTGGGAGCCTGGTACACCTGGTGAGGGGTGGGGCCTGTGGCACCCAGCAGTACTGAGGGCAGCCCTTGGGAAGATTCCTGCTCCTCCGCAGGAACGCCTTTGCTGCTCTGTGACAGGAAGGTGTTGTGTCCTCTGCAGCTCTAAAGGCTGTCCCTGTGTTTAGTGACATTATGCAGAGGCAAGTTCAGAGCACACAGTGCCCAGAGCAGGAGCAGAGAGCAGCTCGAGTTTCGTGCTTTTTAACCTGTTTTTTCCCCTCTAAGGTGAAATTCAGTGTCCAAGACCTCGGGTCTACAATCAGCTCGTCTTACAGCCAGGTCATCGGGAGTAAGTGGTGGGCCTCCTCCAGAGCTGAGAAGGGAGAGGGGAATGAGGCTCCTCGTGGTTCTCCCTGCAGTGTTGGGAAGTGCTGAGCTGGGGTAACCCCTGGGGGACCCTGAGCTGCACCTTGGGCTGTCAAGGAGCAGCATTTGGTCTTTGCTGATGGCTCAGCTGCTGTTCTTTGTGCCACTTCCTCCTTCCCTTGCTCCAAGCCCTCCCCACCAATTGCAAGGAGCTTCTGCTGGGCACCTGCTGCCCCTCACACCCTGCCCCTCACACCCCAACAGGGCTGGGGCCCTTCACCAACCTGCGCATCAACTTCACGGAGCTGCCCCACATCCCACGCCAGGGCTACCACTCGCCCAGCACCTTCTACGCCGTGACGGAGCTGCAGGTGCTGGGGAGCTGCTTCTGCCACGGCCACGCCGAGCGCTGTGGCCCTGCGGGGGACCAGCACAGCACGGTGAGCTCGGGCTGCCAGGGGCATGGGCACCACTGGGATGGCTCTGCATGGGCTGCCAGGGGCCTGGACACTGCTGATTGGCTCTGCCATGGGCTGCCGGGGGCATGGGCACCACTGGGATGGCTCTGCATGGGCTGCCAGGGGCCTGGGCACCGCTGGATGGCTCTGCCATGGGCTGCCAGGGGCATGGACACCACTGGGGTGGCTCTGCCATGGGCTGCCAGGGGCATGGACATCACTGAGGTGGCTCCACTGCCTGCCTGGGGTGCTCCTTGGGACACCTTGGCCACAGTGACCAGAAACAGGCTGTGTGAGGCTCTTTGCTGGCCATGAACTGGTGATGCTCTGTGCTGAGCTGCTGCCACCAGCGTGGGTGACACCTTGTCCGTGCAGCAGGTCCCTGGGCACTGCGTGTGCCAGCACAACACGGCCGGGCCGCACTGCGAGCGCTGCGCTGCCCTGTTCAACGCCCGGCCCTGGGCCCCCGCCGAGGACAGCGACCCCCACGCGTGCCAGCGTACGGCCAGTGCTTCCCCCGCCCCGAATCCCACCCGGCCGCAGCCCCCAGCCCCTCCTGGGGCTCTGTGGGGCTGCTGGTGACACAGTGTCTCTCATGGGCTGCAGCAGTGCCCAGCCCCTGGTGCCACTGTGGGGCTGTCACGGGTGTCACTGTGTCACACGGGAGCCTTGGGCACCCTCTAGTGCCACCGCTGCTGCTGCCGGCGGGGTTTGCACGGTGCCGGCTCCAGCGGAGCCGTTTGCTGGGATTTTGTAGGATGCGACTGCAATGGTCACTCGTCCTCGTGCCACTTTGACCCCGAGCTGTACCAGGCCAGCGGCGGGGCCAGCGGGGGGGTGTGTGACAGCTGCCAGCACAACACCGAGGGCAACAACTGCGAGCGCTGCAAAACCGGCTACTTCCGCAACCCGCGGCGGGAGCTGAGCCACCCCGAGGCCTGTCTGCGTGAGTGCCCCCCCAAAGCCCTGCAGACCCTTCCCCAGGACCTGCCCCCTCAGCTGGGACGTTTCCTGCCCGTTTGCAGCCTGTGAGTGTGACCCGGATGGCACGGTGCCCGGCTCTGTCTGCGACCCGGGGACAGGCCGCTGTGTCTGCAAGGACAACGTGCAGGGGGACCGCTGCCACCTCTGCAAGCCGGGCTTTGCCCAGCTGGCCGGTGCCAACCCCGCTGGGTGCCGCAGTGAGTACTCCTGGGACACCCCCCTGCCCCCAGGGTGCCCCCTCCAAAAGGGAGCTGTGTCCTGCCCAGATTTGGTTTGGGGTTGTCAAGCCAAGGCCTGTTTTGTAAAGGTTTATAAAAGCTCCCTGTTCAGTCTGGGGGTGGTTTCAGGTGTAAGTTTGGCAAAAAGCACGGGGCAGGTGGGGCTTGGGGGGTGCAGCTGTGTCCTGAGTGCCCCCAGGGCTCAGGGGGTGATGCCACGCAGAGCAGGGCAGCTGTGGGTGGGGGCACTGCTGTGTCCCCCCGGCTGGGGATGCTGAGTCCTCTCAGGCTCCAATCCCCGCTGCAGCGTTTGGGGGAAGCTGTCAGAGCCAGCTGCAGATCTCCTGAGCTCAGGGGGAAGGGAGGGAGGCGATCCCCCCCTTGGGTGGCTGCGGGCTCCTCCAGAGGCTGCTCCTCACCCTGCCCCTCTCTGTTGCAGCGTGCACCTGCAACGCCCTGGGGACACGGCAGGACACCGTGCCCTGTGATGGCGACACCGGGAGCTGCTTCTGCCTGCCCAACGTGGTGGGCAGCGACTGCGGGCAGTGCGCGGCCGGGCACTGGGGCCTGGGCAGCGGGCAGGGCTGCCAGCCCTGTGCCTGCCACCCCCGCGGCTCCCACAGCCCCCACTGCAACCAGGTACCCCAAGCCCGCTGGGGCCTCGGGGGGGCTCCTTTTCCTTTTCCTTTTCCTTTTCCTTTTCCTTTTCCTTTTCCTTTTCCTTTTCCTTTTCCTTTTCCTTTTCCTTTTCCTTTTCCTTTTCCTTTCCGTTCCCCTGTCCTTGCTCTGTTCTCTCCTTTCCAGTTGCTGCTGGGAGGGGCTCTCAGGGGTTGAGCTGCACAGACCAGGGTGTCACTGCCATGGCTCTGTGTCCCCTCACTGGGGACCTGTCAGAGCATCGAACCCACCTGCTGCATGGCTCCTTTGTCCTGTCCCATCCATAGGAACCTTCACAAAAAGTGCTGTGTGTTCCCAGTGCATCCCACTCCTATTTTTCTTCTCCTAATTCTTAGAAAACACCACGACAGACTATTCAGGAAAATGAAAGAAAGTGGTAATTATTGAGGCAAGATTAAGTCACTTTAACAAGCCTGATATTTATCAAGGAAGTCCTAATAAGACATCTTCATCCAGGCGAGGGAAGTTAATTATGCTCATTTGTCAATGAAAAGCATGTGTGCCACTTCAGGCTTAAGAGGCAACTGGGAAAATTAAAGTTAAATGTAAAAAACCCCAAACCATGACAAATTCTAAGAGCCTAAGATAAGTTCCAAATGAGCTCAGTGTGGGGAGGAGATGGCAAAGCAGCTGCTCGTGGGCGATTGCTTTGTTTTTGAAACAAGGCTGAGCACCCTCCTGGTGGTGCTGGGGCTGTTTGGAGCCTGTTTGCATCCTGTGTCTGAGCTGCAGCCTGGCAGGGCCACCCCGGGCGTGCCCTGGGCACATGAGGAGAGGAGGAAATGAGAGGAGGAAATGGTCCATGGGTGGTTTTGGTGGTCAAGAGCAGCTGGGGGAGAGCTGTGCCAGGCGTCCCTGACGTGCTGCCCTCTCAGTTCACAGGACAGTGCCCGTGCAGGGATGGCTTCACAGGACAGACGTGCTCGGCCGTGGGGCAGCAGCAGTGCCCACCCCGGCACTACAGGGATGCACGGGGAGGGTGCACAGGTACTGCTTTGGCTCGGTGCTTCCTGGGCGACATCACAGACTTATCCACCAGTGCCCTCCCAGCAGCCTTGGGCGAGTCCTGGCCCCCCTGGGCTGGCCCGTAGGGTCAGGGGCCGTGCCAGCTCCAGGGCCTGGGGGCTCTTCCCATTCCCCTGCCAGTGCCACCTTTGTCCCAGCGGGAGGGGATGGATGTCAGCTTGGGTTGGGAGTCATTAACCCTAATTAAGGGGCTGATTTTATACAGATATAAAGTTATTCACCACCACCTTCTCTCTCCCTCCACCTCCCCCGTCCCAGAGTGTGACTGTGACTTCCAGGGCACGGAGGAGGCAGGCTGTGACCGGGCCACGGGCCGGTGCCTGTGCCGCGCCGGGGCGGCCGGGCCCCGCTGTGACCAGTGCCAGCGGGGCCACTGCAGCTCCCAGCCTGGCTGCCCGCCGTGCCACCCCTGCTTCCACACCTACGACGGGGACATCGAGCGCCTGCGCCAGCGCCAGGCCGGCCTGGCCAACGCCACAGCGCGGCTGCCCGCGGGAACGGGGGGCTCCCAGCTCGGCCCCCGCCTCTCGCGGGCACAGGGCAACCTGCAGCAGGCACTGGGCATCCTCGGCCACCCCGCTGGCACACAGCAGGGCCTGGCCCAGGTGGGCAGCGCGCTCGCTGCCGTCAGGTGAGGGATAGGTGCTGCCCGTGGGGCGCATCCCTGATCCACGAGGAGCTGCTGGGGTTTCTCTGTGAGCTGCTTGCACGGGTTCTGCTTTGTTTCTGTCCCTGCCGTGCCTGGCTCTGCTCATGAGGGGAGCAGGGAAGCAGCAGAGCAGCGCTTCCACGTCTGCCTGTCCCGCTTCCACGTCTGCCTGTCCTGTGCACAATGTCCCCGAGGCAGGAGGAGCATGGACAGTGTGCGTGGTGGCACTCAGGGCTGTGTGGTGGCACTCTCAGGGCTGTGTGGTGGCACTCTCAGGGCTGCATGGTGGCACTCAGGGCTGCGTGGTGGCACTCAGGGCTGCGTGGTGGCACTCCCAGGGCACATCCAGCATTCCTAGTCCCTGCATGGGCACGGTCCTGCTGTGGAGGGGCTGCAGCCCAGTTCCTCTCTGCAAACCTGCGAGGCCCTGGTGTGTGCTTGGCTGTCTCTGGGCTCAGAAGTGCCCCTTTGCCAGGTGCTGGCAGTGCCCCAGCACAGGTGGCCCTCTCAGCCCTGCTCTCTGTCTGCTTTGCTCTCTACCTAATTCCCATTTTGTTCTTGTTCTCTCCCAGGGAGCAGGTCCGAGGCATAAATCCCGACCTTCATTTCCTGGATGACACTGCCTCTCTGTCGAGGGAGCTGGCAGCCCTCAACAGCAGCTTGTTTGTCACCAGCTCCCAGTACCAGAGCAAGAAGTCCCAGTTTGAAACCAGCCGCAGCACAGACCTGTCAGGTACAGCTCTGCAGCTGCAACATCTCTTAATTTGCAGTCATTAATTTACCTCAGTGTGTCTGCCTGGGGTTTTTCCCTGGCTGGTGGATGAGAAGGGGATTTTAACCTGCTGTCAGCCTCAGAACAGCAAACACATCTCCTCTCCAGTGAGGGGTGCCTCCCATGCAGCCTGGCCATGACTGGGGTGTTCACGCTGCTGGGGGATTTGCTCTGGTGTTCTGGGGCTGGCAGCTCATTCTGTGTTCCTGTTCCCCCCCAGCACAATCTCTGCTGCCAGGGAGGGGTGGGAAGGGGACAGCCCTGCTGGGAGAGTGTCACCAAATCCATGAGGCAGCAGAGAATGGAGGCTGAGCACAGATGGAAGGGATGGAGGGTGGGGAAGAGAGCCAGGCGGCTGTCAGGCACCGGGGAGAAGAGCTAATTAAGCCCTGTGACGATGCTGGTGCTTGGGCCATGAGTCCTGCTCCAGCTTCTTCTCTCCCAGTGCCTCACTGCTGTCCCCTCCCTGCCACAGCACACAGCTTGGGGATGTGCCAGCCGTGCCCAGTGGCACCAGGACAGTTCTCTCTGCACCTCTCTGTCCTCTCAGAGCTCCGTGTCCTGGCCACCCTCCTTCCAGCCTGTGCTGGAGGGGAGTGATGGGGCTGCTCAGGAGCTGGGAAGAGGCTCTGAAATCTGTCCTGCCCTGCCAAAGGCCAGGATCAGCGTGTGTGCCTTGGCTGGCTTCAGTTTAGTTTCAGCCCTGAGTCCAGTTTAGACTCCAGCCCTGAGTTCAGTCCTTCAGGAGACCTCTGAGGGAATGGCTGAAAGGTGTTTGAAAATAAAAGGAGTTTTTGGTGATGCCTTGGTGACTAATCCTGCACCCTCTCCTGTGCAGGAATCCAGCGCAGGGCAGAGGCAGTGCCTCCCCAAGGGGCTGTGCTGCATTTGTGACTCATTTGTGCCTTTTATCGCCTTGATTCCCGCAGGAGCCTTCCAGACCATCCGCTCTGCCTACCGCAGCTCCGGCAGTGCCAGCAGCCTGGCCGCGGGAGCCCCGGGGCTGCTGGCCCAGGCCAGGGAGAGCCGGCGCAGCGCCGCAGGGCTGCAGGGGGACCTGGCTGGGGACACGGCCAAGCTGCTGGCCCTGAAGGGCGAGCTGGCCTCGGCCCCCGACCTCACCCCGGTCATCAACCAGGTGAAGATGCAAAGCGGGTTTTTAACTTGCCCACGGGCTGTGTGTGGTTCTCAAGGGAGCCCTGCAGAGCTCAGGAGTCCCATCCTGCAGCCCTGCACCTCTCCTCAGGCAGGACAAAACCTCTGTCCAGACAGACTCGGCTGGAGAGCTGGCTGAGCATCCCCTGCCCAGGATCACAGATCCCACAGCACTGCCCTCCACCCACTCCCAGCCTGTCCTTTTCCCTCCAGGGACTCTCTTCTGTCACTTCTTGTATCTCCAAGACCCCCTTAATTTCTGGATGAGGTTTCTCTTATTTCTCCTTCACTGCTTTGTTATTGCCATGGAGACCCATTTCGGTGTCGGTTGCTGTGGAGACCACCAGCCTCCCCTCTCTGCTGCTGGGGGCACCAGCACGTTCTGAGCCACCAGCCTGGCCTGGCTGGGCACGTGCCCTGCTGCGCTGTGAGCCTGGGGGCAACTCTGCCAGGTGCCAGAGTTAGAGCTGCTGCTGCTCCCAGGGGCTGCTCGTGCAGTTCTCCCCCAAAGCAAACAGGGCAGAGGGGTGGTTCTGCAGAGAGGTTTGCTCCACACAGATGTGCTGTTACTCATCCAGAGCCACTGGGGCTTGGCTCCTGCTTTGCTCCTGTTTCTGCTCCAGCTCGGGCTGGTGATGCCGTGCTGACCAGGTGTCACTGGCCCAGGTGGGGGCATCTGGCTCTGCCTGCCCTCCTCTGACTGGCACATCTCCAGCGCTTTGGGCTGTGCCACCTGTGTCACTGCCAGCCTGCTGGGCTCCCTCCTGTGCCCACACAGCTCCTGCAGCAGGGGCTCAGCAGGTCCCAGCTCCCTTGGCAGGGCGTGCCATCTCTGTGGGGCTGTGTTTGCCTCCCCGTGGGCACCGAGGTGTGTCCAGACGGGTGCTGCCCAACCCCAGCTCTTCTCTCCCTGCCCAGGTGTGCGGAGGGGCCCGAGTGGAGCCGTGCACCCCTGCCCGCTGCCAGGGGCTGCTGTGCCCTCGGGACAACAGCTCTGTCTGTGGGGCTGGCCGGCCCTGCCACGGCCTCTTCCCGCTGGCCAGAGGGGCCCTGGCTGCGGCTGAGCGAGCGGCCAAGGAGTTCAGCAGCCTGAGCACCCGGCTCCGGGACACGGCACAGCTGGTGAGTGTGGGCACTGCCCATCCCCTGCTCAGACCTCTGCTTCCCGCAGCAGAGAGGGAGGAATACCCACCTCAAACTCTGCTTGAGGCTTAACCCCTTGGGCAGCTTCAGAAATCCAGGAATTTTGGAGTGGGAGGCTCCCTGCTGTGTGTGGGTCCTGCCTCCCCAGCTGAAGGCACGTGAGTGGCACTGGACACAGCACTAGGAAGCCTCTCTCCCTCTTGGGTTGGGATTAGTGTGTCAGAAGGGCTGGGATTATGGAAAACTCTTGGATTCTGTGGGTTTGATGCATTTGATGCAACCAGAGACAGTTCATGGGTTAGGTCTCTTACAGCTTCTTTCTGTGCCTTGCAAAGAGAAAGTGAGGTTTCAAAGTGATTCAAAATGCATTTCAAAGGTGTTTTTAAAAGCTCAATGGTGCTGCCTCTCTTTGAGAGCTTCCTTTGCAGTCCCAACCCTCAGTTTTTAACCTTTACAGCCCTTTAAAGCTCTGGCACAGTGAGAACAGGGAATAGCATCGTGCCTGGCCCAGGCCAGAGCTGAGGCAGGGCTGTGGGCTCTGGACGGAGCAGAGGCCCCACCAGGTGATTTCTGTGTGCAGATTCAGACCACAGAGCTGTCGGCGAGTCAGATCCAGAGCAGCACGCGGCGGCTGGCGGAGCAGCTGGGGCTGAGCAGGACGCGGCTCCAGGGCGACGTGCGGCGCGCGCGGCAGCTCCTGCAGCGCCTGCGGGCCTCCCTGGCAGGTACCGGGGCAGGGCAGGGCTGGGCTGGGCTGCAGCCCGCCTCGTGCATGGCACAGCTGCTCTTTGTAGCCATCAGAGAATCACTGGGCTTGGAACACACCTCCAAGGTCACAGTCCCAGCTGTGCCTCATCCCCGCCTTGTCACCAGCCCAGAGCTCCGAGTGCCACGTCCGGCTGCTCCCTGGGTGCTCCAGGGATGGGGATTTGCAGCCAGCAGTGACCAGGGATGGGGATTTGCAGCCAGCAGTGACCTGATGCACAGAGGTTTTCTGGCCACGCTCACTGATGCAGACAGACAGACAGATGACCCTTCTCTGGA
>VYZP01002536.1:0-12348 GCA_013400635.1 Hypocryptadius cinnamomeus | reverse complement strand
ACTTCCATGGGAGAAATACAAGATCCTTTAAAGCATTTAGAAATGTAACGTCAGTCAAATGGAATGCCTGATTCTATCTGTTTCATTGAGTCATGCTGTTCAGTCCCCCAGATCCCATGTAAAATGAATAAATAGGAATATGAATTAGCATCAGGTTAGATCAGTGTACCTGTTGCTCATTTACTATGGGTGCTGACACACCTGTTACAGCAATGGCAGTGTATCTTAGAGGCATGACATTTCTTCAGCTGTCTGTAGGGGAAAAGGGAGAGACCCTTTTAGACTGTGGACTGAGTGTAGAATTAACTTTTCCTAAAGCTCTACTGACTGAACTGAGGAGGAAGTCAAAACTTCGCCTGAATGACTCTTCCAGCTTATGACTACACACTTCTGTGAGTAGCTTCCCTACTTAATGTGATGGAAGCAGTATTGATATGGTCTACTAAAAAAATGTTTCTTTTCCTTTCAAACACCCATGAGCTTCAAAGTATGGTGCAAGCATGAATGGTGTTTGATTCATGTGTCTCAGTGATGTAGGTTATGCAAGAAATAAAACTTCAATGAATTTTACATTTTCCTTTAGGTTCTCTTTCCTCATTTGAAGATCAATATCTTCAGTGTGTCTGTAAAAGCATCCTTTGCAACTCTACTCTCTGACTTATTTACCAATTGTAAGAGATGATTTACAGCTCCCACTGTTCCCACCACAGATACACAGGTAAAACTAGAACCTTCCTTGTGAAACACACTGAGTTTAATTTCTTGATTCTGTTCATCTTAACTGCCATTACAAATATCTCCATTCAGTGATTCTTAGTAGCTACTAGCACTTGTCTAATGAAGTCATATTTTCTTTTTCTCTTTCGGGAATTGGCACAGTGAAAAAAAACCCCTACTTTTTATCTAATTGGCCTTTAAAGGATAAGAGCAGATCTGTTATGCTGGCCTTAACAGTATTTCACTAAGCTCACGTCATTGGTAATGAAATTTGTCTTAGAACTTGGATGAATTTTAAACTACCACTGAAAAGGGGAAAAAAAAAAAACTAAACTAAAATTCTTACAACTCAGATTATACAATGTTCTGTTCACTGCATAGCAAAAATGTCTGATCACCTGCCTTGTTACTTGATATATTTATTTACTGACTTGAGGAAAGAAAGGAGTCTGAAGTGACTGTGTGCATGTATGTGTTCCTCTGTGTATTTTTGTGTGCAAGCCTGCAGCATTTTTGTGTGCAACTCTCAATCTCTCCCATGGGTATCAGAGACTTCCTTGCAAAATACTTCCCTTAGAAAGGAGCAAGGACTATTTAGTTGCAACATCTACTTTTACCCAAGACAAATCCCTAGTTTTTTGTCTTCTCCTTCACCACTGAAACTATGTCACCTTCTGTCATCACAGTTGGGAACATGAGGATGTAAATGGAATCTTAGCTGCACACCCTTAGATTCCTTAAGTGTACTACTAGAAACTAGATTTTATTTTACGCAAGAGGTGGGTGACCATAGCCCAGTGGAGGAAGAAGGAAGTAGTAGTAACGTAATTAGTAATAAGTAATAGCATGTAACTACCTCTTATTTTTTTTTTCTGGATTGTCTGAACTCAATGCCACGAGCTTCCCTATGACCAAAATCATAAGGCACTGCATTGTTTGTGCAGAAGTAGCTCATGATGACGTGGTAACTCTTCAGGCATCTCATGTCTCCATGGCAATACACAAAGGGGAAGGGTTTGGAGCTGACAAATGCTGCGAAACACAGACAAAATGGCCCACATAAAATAATTTCATTTTGCAGATGTGGATCCAAATTGACCTGGGGGAGCCAGTTACATGATGAACATACAGCATAGGAGTGAGTTGTACACATGAGAAACTCCACACAGCTCAGGAGCTGTTGTTGGACCCCTCCTGCCTTTTGCAATAGACTGGACTAGTCACAAAAAAATGTTTTAAAGCATGTGTCAAAATAACTTATATTAAAAGGAAGATACTAAAAAAAAAAAAAATCCCAATATAATGAAATCAAGCAACATAAAAAAAACTCCAACTAAATATAGCCAAATTATTGATCAAACATTTTTTGTGGTTTTTATGTCTTTAAAAAACTGTTTCTTTTAAAATTTTGCTATTGTTTGTATTTTAGACATACTTTCTGAGCGGCATAGCTTTCTTTTCATAACTTCTAACCATGCCAAGAAAAAGAAGAAATCCTAAATATTCAATGTGATTCAATCCTTCTGTGTATCTAAATTATTACTTTCATGGAAACAGAAGTATCCAATTTTTTCTGTTCCTGAGCACATATACCTAATTGGCTAAGAGAGTACATTGAAATTCCTTTGGGAGACTTTTATATGGAAAAGAACAACCCTTCAGCATATGCAGAAACTAAATTGGAAGCTATCTATAGCTGAATATTTGAACAGTTCCCAAGGCTTTTATTCTTGGCATAGAACTGCTTTTAATGTGAATTCTGCTTATACCCAGTATGGTTCCTCTGGACACAGCTATACAGCTATTTGAACTGTATCTAAGAGCAAGTTTTTCACTGAAATTATTGACTATTCAGAAAGTTAGTATCCCATTGCCCACATTTTTTTCTCTCATGACTCGTAGCTTGAAACTGTAAGACATCCTACCATCGGAAGATAATTGTGTTCCTTGATGGACTTGAGGGCAGGTGTGATGGCTCTGGCTCTGATTAAGTCAATTTTCTTCATACAGATTGGATTTGTGATTAAAACAGTGCTGGTTACACACCAGTGTCTTGTCAGTTTATGAGCAGTTGCTTGCACAACATCAAGATTTCCCTACTTTTTGAGGGGATTTTGTGCCTACTCAGCCTCTACAGCATGTAAAGTGGGGTGTCCACAAGAGACTAGCAGGGGATGAAACTAGTACAGCTGGCCTAAACTGACCAAAGGAATGCTTCATGCCAAATGGCATTATGGTCAGCAATAAAAGCTTGGGGAAAAGATGGAGGAACAGGGGATCTTCATGGTCTTGGCATCTGTTTTCCCAAGTAATCACTGCACGTGCTGAGGCCTTGCTTGAGAGGGAAGAGGCTAGACATCTGCCTGCCAACAGGAAACAGTGAATAAATTACTTATTTTGCTTTCCTTGCACACACAGCCTCATTTCACTTATTAAACTGTCCTCATCTTGATCCATCCTCTCTTTTCTTTTCTGATTCCCTGTCCTGTCTTGCTGGGAGCAAGTTGAGAGCAAGCAGCTTTGGGGGTGCCTGGCTGTTGTCTTGGTCAACCTACCATAGCAGGTTAAATTGAAGCAGCTGCAGAAGGTTAGGAATAAATTCACACCTGAGAATAGGTGCATAAACTGCAATCCAGCTTTAGCAGTGTATTTAAATAATTTTTTTAGAGCAAAATTCAAAAGACACAACACAGACCCCTGTTACTGGGAGAGAAATGTTGAAGACCAGTACCATAAAGTTCAGCCACCAGTGATTCAGTCTCACCTGGCTGACTGCTCTTGGGAGAGGAAGGCAAGCACTCATGTTTCCAGGCACTGAGCAAACCTACACATTTCATCTGAGATATTAGTTTTTCTTTTTTCTCTGAAATGCATGAAATGAGGACACAATACTGAGAGGATACTAAGTTTGTCAGACCAAAACCTGAGGGGAAGATGTGGAACTAGCAGTGCACATAGATTTCTAGTTATGCTGGTAAAATCAGTGCTGGAGGAAGAATAGAAAAAAGTAATTTTTTACAGGGGCAGCCAGGCAAATAGGGAATCACTATGCATAATGCTTCAAAGTCAGCCACCCTGGAAGTAGTACTGCTACAATAAACACTGACTTTCTTGGGTACATAAGAATAAACTCACACTCCATAGTTAAATGACGTGGTTTCAATAAACCACAAACCACAGAAGATTTGCCTGCAAAGGAATTTCAGGCATACAGTGCAAATCAAGAACAAACCCTGTTCACTAATCCGTGCAGGACCATAAACTCTTCCTCTGGTGTAAAACATTTCCTTGGCTCGTGTAGGAAAGCCCCTACTTCTCACCCTTGACACTGGTTTTCAAATGGAAGCAAAAACAACACTTACTGATAAGTGCAAATAGTTGAAAGAATGCCACAGAGATTTAAATGTTAAAACAAATCTCCTCTATTGATGCAGGAAGGCTAGGTGTTAATGGGCTGGGTGATTGAGCCAAGGCAATTGTATTTAAACCTAACATAATTATAGCATTCCTAATTATTTTCCTCCCATGTAGATACACACTAGAAAAGTGCAGGAACCAAACTGTCAAAAAGGGCTGGAGTTAATTAATACTACAAGCACAAAATGTAGCCAGCAATATCATACTTTCTAATGGTGACTTCCTTACAGACGGCAACAACAGCATCGCACAACTGGCAGTCCTGAAAGTGTTCCTGTAATGACCCTTTGAGGAGCAGTACAGAAATGTTATGAGAACCTGGAAGGCTATTTCTTGACCCTTCTTTCTCTCAGAATTTCTGAGAAGCCCTATTCTAGCTTTAATTTCATGCATTTAATTATTTTAGCATTCCAGTCCAGCTAAAGATGCACCATGGCCATCCTTTGGGGCAATTTCAGCTGCAGATATAAGGATAGGGAATAGCAAAAAAAGGAGGGAGTAGCACAAAAGTTTCTTCAGTGCCAACGTTGATAGCACATTAAGTAGAAAATGTCATTATTGGTCTTATCGCTGGTAAAAAGTCATGCTGCTCAGATCTGCCATATTCCCAACCAAAATTAAAATAACTATTGTCCTTTACAAAGTTTTATTTTCAGTAAGGAAGAAACGATGGCAAAAGGTTTCTTGCTGGGAGGTCAGTCATGGGTAGATGTAATAAAATAATACCTGTGTATTTACAGTATTTCCAAAGGATGGTCTGTCTGCTAACCGAAATGAAAAGGTCTAAATTTTACATCCTGTGTTGCTACTGCCTCATGATTCTGGACAGAATGTCTTTGTTTTACTCTCATTTCCCTATCAAGAGGATAGGCTTGTTTACACATCATGCAAAATCAGGTTTTGTTTTATGGTTATCCAGGAAAATGAAAGACATCTCTTTTTCTTTCACAAACCAAATTCCTCATCTTCCAAGCATAGTCTGGCCTGTGTACTGAACTATAAAAGAGAGACAGGTGAGATTTCTGCTGAGAGGAAGGGCACAGAGAAGGCTCACATAGCATTAACCAGCACAGCAAGTGTCCCTGGCTTCTGTTTCAGCAAAGTACTCAGAGAATGAGTTTTGTCCGTAGTTGGAAAAGAGGTTGGATTGTTGACTCAATGTCTGCCTTTCCTGGAGTGGACATTTCACTTAAGTATAATTTTCTAAATTTTTAGAGGAGTACTTTTGCTGTGGATGTTTGTAAGACAAACGGAGAACTAGTGAGAAGTGACAGTTTGGTGATGCTACTTAATCTAACACAAACTTGCTAAGCACAGAAATGTTTGCTGCCATTGAGGGAGCAACTAAACAGGCGAGATAAAGTTAAGTAGTGCTTAAATGCCAGTAGATGATGGAAATAGGTTCTGCTTGGAAGCATGTTTGAGCAGCCTGCTTACATCAGCAAAACCCAGTAAGTCACATGTCAAACCCTTTCTGGACCCAGACAGATGCCATACAGAAGTTCAGCATTGTAACATTTCAGCTAGAAAGGTTTATCCATAAATTAATAATTTAGAGTTCTGAGATGCCTCAGGTGAAAAGACAGGTTCATGACTTAGCTAAATAGAGACAATTCTGTACAAGATCTGGTCTCTTCTGTCAGATCTGCACCCTGCCGCTGCCTTCTGAGTGCTAGCCCTGGAGAACCAGTGCAGCTGAATTGCAAAACCTCTAGTCAAATACACCAGACTTCTCTCTATTGATTTGTGGAAAAGGAAACAAACTCCACAATTTTGTGAACGTTGTAAAGCCGGTGAGTTTATTACAGCACTGGACCCACGTGGGAATCGTTCCCCCAAAATGACATGCATACTTTTGGGAACTCCAGACCCCTTTTTATCCCCCTCTCAAATACATATGCATGCAATTTCACTATAGGTTTATACAAATTCATTCCACTGATTTTGTGTGACACTTGCCACTAATTCTTTATCAGAAAGAACTCCTGGGTCAGGCTGCTCTGCTCTGTCTGCCCTCCACCTCCCCCTTATCTCTGTCCTTCGGCTGAAGCAGTCCCTCTGAGCATAGGCCTTCTGCGAGAACAGGCAGTCAGACTAAACAGCAAGCTACAGACTTAACTCAAAGATGTACATTTCACCTAAATCAAAATGGATTTCTACTCTGGAAAATTCCTACTCTGTCTCACTGTGTAATACCTTGGTTATGTTTCGAGACAGGCTGAGGAGCAGCCACAAGAGAGGTAGGGTGGAGTGAGTTACAGCTTTCCAAGGAGTCCCACACATCAAAGAGGCTTTGACTCAGAGTCACCATCCCAGCATCTGTCTGAATGGCTGTGCTCCATCTCCTGCATCTCTGAAGTGTCCAGGCAGCCTTACATCCATGCACCCCACATACATACACACATACATGCATACTTACATACATATATATATACGTACACATCATACATATATATATGTACACATATATATATATATATATATATATATATATAAACCAATATAAACTCACCATAGGATCTGGTTTTGTACTTTACAAACTCCGTGGCAGGTGATAAGAGAGTAAAGCAAGGCGGCATATGGTAAGCCTCAAACTTCACCTCATTGAGTGCAACTTCCCAAGGGCTTCCTGGACACCTCTCTTGTTCACTTGGGATGCAAATGGGGCTCCAGATTGAGGGAAAGGGAAATTTGGAGCTAGTGAAGCACATAATCCTGACATGGAGGTGGAAAAAATAGTTTAAATCTCTGCAGTTTCTTTGTTGAACTTTTCATGAGGGGTGAAGTTAACCAAATACCTCACAGTGTTTTGTACTGGAAGTGAAAAAACTACTGTTATTCTGTTCCAGCATAGCTTCTTGAAAGCTAGCATGCCACACCTTAGGGCTATTGTTCAGACTTGCTAAAGAAAGGCTCTATTCTCTCCTCTTCCGTGTGAAAATATAAGTTGTCTCTGCTTGAAAATCATCAATATTGTGCATCAAAGGATTTATCCCAGCTGCCTCAAATCCAACTCCAGTGAGAAAACTGGTGCTGCCATGTTAACAAAAAAGCAGTTGGAGTCTGTTTAAGGCTTTTCAGCTGTGCAAGCAAAACTGAATACTGTTGCCTCAAAGGTGAGCACAAAATAACTTGCCGGGTCAGAGAATCAACATGGTCCCTTCTCTTCCCTTTCTCCACTACCCTCATATTCCCCAGTCCCAGTAGACCACTCAAGAGCTCTGGCCAGCTGAGAAAGCAGGGGTTCCATGTCTGCCTTTCCAGGCTAGGGCTGGACCTGGGGCTGTTCTCTGCACCCCAAAAAATGTGCTGTGCTAAGCACTGGGGCTGCAGCCAGCACTGGTGCTCGTGCCCTGCCTGCCCAGGATGGGGCCATGGCTTCATCCTGCATCCTGCCAGCCCCGAGGGAGCACCAGCTATGCACTCCTAGCAGAAAAAGAGGGAGCAAATTCTGCACTATCTCATTTAATGGGTCTTATGTAGAAGCTCAACCCAGACACACTATTTGCAGAGGGTTTAAAATAAGCAGTGCTGTGTATTGCACACAGATTGCCATATGAGACCTTTCTCTAGGAAAAGAGCTGCCCTTTAGGACTTCTATATCTGAGAAATTATGTGAAACAAAGTAAGGCCATTTGTGACTCCTTGGGAATAACGCATGCTATTCCTGCTCATTGGGGAAATAGGTACAGTTCTCCTGGGAGACATTAGACTATATGGAAAATACTGTAGCTTTCTTGTTCTAAACATAATTTTCAAAAATTTAAAAATTAAAAATATAGGAAAAATTATTGAGAAAATAATACGGTTTTCCTGTTTTCCATGTTGCTAGTTAAACTTCGTATATTTTGTTTATTTTTATATTTTGTATGTGAATCTGTACATGTGTGCATTCCTGTGTATGAATAACATATATAGCAAATTCATTTTTCCTGTAAAAATTTTCAGTCAAACAAAAATACTGGTAATAAAAATGAAGTCCTCGAAGTTGCATTAGATTCTTGATTATTTTTTCATAACTTGAGTGTTTTATTTGAAGAGTTTCAAATTTGAAATATATTTTGTTGTATTTTTGCATATAATCATAAGAATGCAAGGAGAGGTTTTTTTATTATGTTCTGCTCTCAAAATGAATTCTTTTCTGTACTCTAATTACATGCATATAAAAAAAGGAAGAAGGAAATATGTTCTAATTATATAGAGCAACTTTCTTTTTAATTGAGAGTGGAAGAGAAATTCATTCATGGTGCTATAAAATATATGTGAGGCAATTATATCATCAGGATTTCTTTTTGTGTATAACTTATGTGCTATGGAAATGGAACAATTATGATATCATGACTTTTTGTTTTTAATTAGAAAATTAGTCTACTGTTTGCAGAATTGCAAAGAGATTCTCTTTTATTGGATCTTCTTATAATAAATATTAGAAGTAATTATAAGTAAGAGAAGGAAAAGATAGCTTATTTGCAAAATAAAAAAAAGGCTAGTGCTGCTTTGCTACTATAACAGCTTGAGTTACACACCATATAAGATGCAGACGATGTCTCTTATGTAATGGTTTCAAATTCAGATTATATTTGAAAAGCACAGAAAAAAAAATCACTTTATGCTTTAATTATAGAAAGGCTTGATGGTTTCAATTACACATGAGGTTCAGTGCAAAACTAGAAAGGACATGATCTTTTGCTAATTATTCAGACCAAAGGCTAATATCCCCATTAACAGCAGAGAAGGCAGGAATTCAGAACAGCCTTAAACATGATGTTGGTGTTCAAGCTTATTGAAACTGGATAATACAGCTGTGAAATAGTTAAATGGGATGCTGTGAGAATTTGAAAGCATGCAGCAGATGTGTCAATGCCTTGAACTGAGTTTGAGCACGAGGAAAGGGGGACCCAGACACATCCACAGTCTGGCACGGCTCCTTGGACATCTGTAAGAGCTGGACCCTGGGCTTTTAGTATTGACTCTCTGAGAAAGAAAAGGCAACAGATATGAGTCAACCCCTACATTTGTAATGTGTTCTTGGTCAATGATTCTAGGTGGTTAAATCAGAAAGGAAAACAAAGACCGCCTTTTAGGTTTTCTAAGTCTCTTGCTCCTTGTGTTGACACAGTCTTGCACAAAATCTGTACATGGTAAGTTATCAGAGTATAATGCAGTAGCATTTGCTCTCCTTGTTTTAGTACAACTTACAAGTGTAATCCAGACAAAATCCTTATTTATGGACAGATGCAAGACTACTGAAAATTCTACCAAGAAAATTCTTGCTTTCTTACGTTGCTTCTTTATAATTGGATGGGAGAAAAATCACTGATTTGCATAAAACTGATTCACATGAGGTTTTGTATTAGATGAGCAGTTGATCTCTGAATAAAAAAAGGGATGAACTTGATACCTCTCACATTAGTCATTTTTTATTGTATTTTTGGTGTCATTAATGAATATTTACAGATGTTCATCCAAGAGTACATGGTCTGATTATTATAGTTCTATTTTAAGATTCAACTTTGTAAAAACTTTCAAGTGGACATCCTACTTACTAATACAACAATTTCAAATTAATGGTTTATGGTAGTGAGAGCCATGGCCACTGCCTACATGTTTGCAGTTTAAGTCCCCAAACCAAAATAAGTCATTAGTTGTAATAGTACCTTCTTTTGATAGAGGTTTTGCCATATTTTGATACCAAA
Organism: Hypocryptadius cinnamomeus; assembly: GCA_013400635.1. Classification (NCBI taxonomy): domain Eukaryota; kingdom Metazoa; phylum Chordata; class Aves; order Passeriformes; family Zosteropidae; genus Hypocryptadius; species Hypocryptadius cinnamomeus. The sequence continues at coordinate 2,518 of VYZP01002536.1, read as the reverse complement.
TCAAGAAATTAAACTCTTATATCTACCTTAAAAAAAGTGTTTCTTGTTTAAAATGAGTCAGTTGTGAGCAGTCTTTCCATATCAAAATATGAAAACTCAGTTAGTACCACATTTGACAAAATTAGCTGTTTAAACAGCTTCATTAAATAAGAATCAGCTCCAGCTTACTGAGTCTTTGCTCTCACATTTCTTTTTCTTTTGGAGAAAGCTACATCAGGCTTTGTCGTATCTCGTGTAATCTGCCATTTAAAAAATACAGGGTTTTTTTCTGTGTTGAAACTGCTCTATTAAAGGTGGCATCCCTTTTTTCTTTGTCCTTATCTTGAAGCAGGATGTATTTACATATAGCCCTCAGGGCAGGATTTCAGGAACAAGCCAGTAGCTCAGCACAGGTGTGGAGCGTGGCTTAGTTTAGCCCCTGTGCTCTCTTGGCTGCTGCACTGCAGTTCAATCCCTAAAGACACAAATGCTCCTCTTGACCTAAATGATCTTTCTTTTTGCAAGACATAATGTGGCAACTCTAGTTCATTGCCCTGGAGTAGAGGCCCCTGTCTGGTCTACTTTGTAGACCATTTGGAAGATGAGAGACAGAAAGGTCAAGGCTATCTCTGTTCTGAGGGATATTTTGGTAAACTCACTGAAAATTGAGGAAACATGTGTGTTTGGCTGCCAGAAAAGGGATCCTGCTTTCAGATCAACCTGACTGCATAGTTTTAAGCTGGAGAAGAGTCTGATAACAGGAGGTGTGTCAACCCCCTTCAGCACGTCACCATGCCAGTGCTCAGAGCTCTAAAGAAAGACATAGAACCTGGAGGCTCCGGTTCTCTGCTGGGGGAATCAACACCACCTGACCTTGTAGGGGAGAACTCAGACAGCAAGCAGCACCCCCAGCTCACCCTGTGCTGTTGTACTGCACCATCGTGCCTAAATCTGCCGGAGCATAAACACGTGCGTTGTGCTCCTGGAAGTTCCAGAGTCCAAAGGTGATTTTGACCCTCTGGCTCACTGAGTGGAAGGATACAGACTGAGAAGGTGGGATTGCTATACTTGGAAGGGATTTCCTTATAAACTTCTGAAACTTGTGTTTGCTTTTCTTGTGAGTACTGAAACTCTTCCTTCAGGATGAGCAGAAGTTTTATGCAGAGCAGAGGGAAACTGGTTTTGTCTAAGTGAGAAACAATAGAAAATTAATTCTAAATTCTTCTTAGACAACACTGCCTTCAAACTGCTGACCTCTATTACATATCCTTAGATACAATTCAGCAAAGTCTTACACCCACACAAGATTTGCATATCTTTTGATTCCAAATGAAGATATATGTCTATTTTTTTGTGTGGAAGCTGCTATTATTTCTGTCATCTGGTTTTATAAAGCAGCTTAACTGTTGTTTGTCTTCTTTCCACATCTATTGGTAAAACAGCATTGTTCTTTCATCCACTGATTTAAGTGATTCCCATACCATAACAATATTGTTTCAAAGATATTAGAATTGTTTAAAAATACATGAAGTTTGTGAGTTTGGTCCAAGTGTGTACAGACCTGTCAACAGGTATTTAAGATGTTTGCTTTTTCTAGGAGAAAAAAAACAAGCCAAAACAAAACAAAAACCCACTAGTTTAAAGCACAATGCCTCTTTGAAATTAAATCCTTTATTAAAAATCACCATAGGATTTAGTGTTCACTCTCAGTGATTCCATGGCACATATGTTCTCCTTATAAGCAACAAGATTTTCTTTCCCCAACTGCCACCAATGGACTCAATGTGTTCTGTAAGCTCTTTTCTTTTCTTGCATCTCTAACAACAAAGGGCCTCCTAACAAATTAGGCCACTGCTACATCTGAATAAACCCCTGGTATTCAAATTACATCCTCAGTGAAAGCCACTCAGTCTCATTGTTCTTAATGCTTTTGAACAGGTTTTCAAGAGAAAATTTTACTAAAGCAAACAAACAAACAGACACAGCAAGATGTTGGTGACCAAGATCTTCACCCTTTCCCATTACCCATTACCCATTGCCACGGTATTTAAGTCCAGCACAGAATTATAAGTGACGAGTTCCAGAAATGCAAATCTGCAGTCAGACTCACAAATAAGTCTGGAAGGATTGTCTTGCTTTTTCTTTTCTGTATTGCATTTCTGTTTCAGGGAAATGGTATTAGCATACAACACCAGGCTGGATAAGTATTTTGGGCAGAGAGATCTTTATTCACCAAAATACTTAATTGTCTGTGTCCTTCCAGCTACTCCGAGAAATGCCCCAATATTTTGTGACTGGAAAAAAAACCCCAAAACCAAAAAAGATTAGGTGATCCATAGCCAAGGGTGCTCAGGTAATTTATTCCTTTCTTTATGTTGCTTGAAAAGTTATCATATAATCATAGAATCATAGCATGGTTTGTGTAGGGAGGGACCTTAAAAATAGCTTGGTCCAATCCCCCTGCCATGGGTAAGTTGCTCAAAGCCTCATCAAACACTGAAAGCTTTGAGGGATGGAACATCCACAGCTTCTCTGGGCA
>VYZP01002535.1:0-16971 GCA_013400635.1 Hypocryptadius cinnamomeus | reverse complement strand
CCGCTCCGCGCCGGGCTCCGGGCGGGGCCGCCGCGGCCGCGCTCCTCTCCAGGAGGGGGAAAAAATCCCTCAAACCCCGTCTGGACACGGGGAGGCTCCCCCGGGCCCGGCGGTGCTGCGGCAGCCGCAGGTCCGACTCCCCCCGAACCCCCCGGGACCGGCCCGGCGGGGGATGGAGCGCGGCCCCGGGGCACCCCAAAGCAGCCGGCCCTGAAAGAGCAGCCCCAGACACCTTCCTTGTGCCTGCTGCCTCGGAAATCCCCCTCGGAATTTCTGGGAGAGGCTGTGCCCTACATTCCCGGTTATTTTTACCTCCTGCAGCCGGCAGGGAGGGAGCGGAGCTCGGCCCCAGCGCCCACCTGGCCCAGGCCGGGTTTGGGGCAGGGAAAGCCAGGGGACACGGGGAAGGGCCAGGCTGGGCATCAGGGAACATTCCTGCACTGGAGGGTGGGTTAAGCACAGGAAGGGGCTGCCCAGGGCAGTGGTGGAGTCACATCCCTGGAAAGGTTCAAAAAACCAGTGGATGGGAATGAACCTGAACCACTCGGGAATGTGGCTCAGGGAGCACTGAGTGATCTTGGGGGTCTTTTCCAGCCACAACACGAACCCCAACAGCCTCATTTAAAGAGTCTGGCCCTGGCCACGGCTGGAGGGTGAGGACACACCAAATGTCATTTTCAATCCTTTTTTTTTATCTGGACACAGCTCATGCAAGAGGCACTAAAACACCCGGAGAGCGAGGATGGGGTCACAGGCTGGGCTCACACCATGCCCCGGGCACTCCCAGCCAGGCAGGGAACAGCAGAATTTCCATCCTTCCCTCCTTCCCAAACAGGGATTTATCCTGCTCTTAGGCCCAGCTGTTCAGGGATTCACATGACTAAATCCAGGAACACTTGCTCAGGGCAGCTCGGATTTGATTCCCCCACACCAGATGTGCCTCTAGAAAAAAAAAAAGGCCTTTGTGGGATCATCACCCTGCCCCAGCTTTCCCAGCTTCCCACCAGCACAGACAGGCTGGAGCAGCTGTGGGAGGATGGATGGAGAATCCCTGGAGTCCCTGTGCAGCTGGGGCACGAATGGAGAGAGCCCTCAGTTCCTCCTCCCCAGTGCTCTCTCTTCCCTGCAGCAATAGAGCTTTAAAAAAAAAAAATAAATAAAGACACTTCATTTAAAAAGAAAAAATTAATATATTCTGCATAAATTTTTAAGAGAGTGTGAAGTCATCCTTGGTTTTTCCTGGATCTGCACAGAATCCCATTCATGCAGACATCAAAATAAAAATTCATCCAAATAAACCATCCCCACTCTGCAATTTGCTGCATAACCTTGGCTTTGTTTGGAGAAGGATCTGAGGCAAGCTAAAAGTGGCTCCACGCATTACATAAAGTCAAATTCCATTTATTCTGTGCATCACAAGGAAAACTCCCAACCCCCCCCCGCCTCAATGGTACCACACAGGCTTCATTTTCAGTGGGACAATTTCTAAAGCTGGGTCAGAAATGCTTAAAAGGGAATTTTGAGGAGGTGAGGTCTGAGCCCACCAAGGATTCACTGCTGGGAACGGAGAAGGTCCAGCGGTGACCCAAAGCTTGGTGCCAACCTCCCCATTCCCAGGGCTGGAGTGGATCCCCCAGGAATCAAAAAATTTGGAAAAATGCTCCCAGAGAGAGCCAGGTTCACCTGCTGCAGCACCTGTTCCCAGGCAGGATCTGCCCCCAGGACATGGAGGCAGCCATGGAGGTGGGAAAGGCCAGGAATTATCCCTGACCTCTGGATCTGCCCCTCTGCTCCAGCCCCATCTGCATTCCTCGGCAGGAAGGAAGGAGGTGGGCAGGCAGGTGATGATTCAAGCTGAGAGGGATTAATCTGAGGGAAAGCTCCTGGCAGCTCTCCAGCTGGGTCAGCGGGAAGCAGCGATGCTCTTGGATGAGGATGAACACGGGCTGCTGCTTCCCACAATCCAGGGGGCAGCTCCTGGGACCCCCACCCGCCCTTTTCACTGGGAAAAGAAACCCAGGGGTGCCTGCCCTGCCTGGTCTGCATTTTTTAACGAGGCACCCCCTAATTTGAAGTGTCTGATACCACTTGTGAGATGATCCAGACAAGTTTTCCCAAAGCCTTCCCCAAACCAGCTTTGGATTAGGAATGTGTGGCTCGGGAATCCCTGGAGAACATCTCCAGAGGGGCTGACACGGCACTGGGGTGAAACCCTGCCCTCCAAAGCAGGGCTGGGCTCCCAGTCCAGACGGACTGGGAAGGTGCTGCTCCGGGCAGGGCGTGCCCTGGAGGTGAGGTGGGCACCAGGAATGAGCCAGGCCTGATTCCTGCATGCCCACAGGGCCTCAGGACACAGGAATTCAATCCATGGCACAGGCAACACATCCCTGCCCTGGACACTCAGGGAAAGAAACCTCAGCCTCACCAGACACTCAAATTCTTCCCGTGAGACAATGGAATTTCCTTAATTATTCCTCTACAGAAGGAGGAAATTATAGAGGAAATATTAGAAATATAGAAATTATAGAAAAATATTAGAAAAATAGAAATTGTTTTCCTCTACAGAAGGAGGAAACAACTGGTATCCCCAGTTCTGGGGGAAAAGAGAGAATTTCTGCTTCTGGGCGTGTATTTTTCGGGTGGTTTTTTTCCATTCTTAAGCTCATAGGAGCCCCCTGGCACATTCCAAGCCTTGTCCCAGGGAATTCCCAGGCTTTCTGCTTTCCCTGGCTGCCCCAGCTCCAAGGAAATCATTAACAGGCGGAGGGAGGAGCACGGGGAGGTTATCAGCTCTCCCATCCTCATTCCCGCTGGGAAGACGCTCCTTCAAAGGGATGAAGGTGGCCAGGGAAGCAGATCCCTCCCATTCCCGGTGCTGGGAGCCGTGGGAAGGAGGGAGGGGGGGAAAGATGCCGGGTTATTACTCACAGCAAAGCCACATCCAGCCCTTTTCCCGGCGTTTTTGGCATTTCCCACATTTATTTTTACACACTCGTGTCGTGCTCTGATCCCCCCCAGCCACAAGGGCTTCACCCACAAACCTTTGGAATGGGAAGGGAAAGAAGCAGGAGCAGCAGCAAGGCAGCCCAGACAGGGAATTCCTGCTGGACACACCAGGAATGTTTTCCTGCCCACAGGCATTCCCAGAGGGGCCTTATCAGGTGGGAAGGTTTATTTTCCAGGCTGGTGTTGGCCAACCCACCCCGCTGATACCAAAGCCAGGCTCAACAAGTGGTTTTTTTTTTTTTTCAATTCCCCAAATAAATACACAGCTGGAGAGTGGAGCAGGTGAAAATCAGGGAGGAGTTCAAGAGCTGGGAATGTTTCATCTCAGTTTTCAGAGAATTGCAGGATCGGGGAATGGTTTGGTTTGGAAGGAATTTAAAGCCCATCCAGCCCCACCCCTGCCATGGGCAGGGAAACCTTCCCCTGTCCCAGACTGCTCCAAGCCCTGTCCAGCCTGGCCTTGGGCACTGCCAGGGATCCAGGGGCATCCTTGGGAAAATCCATTTCAGCCCCTCCCCACCTTCCCAGCCAGGAATTCCTTCTCCATATCCCATCTAACCTCTGGCAGTGGGAGCCATTCCCTGTGTCCTGTCCCTCCAGGCCTTGTCCCCAGTCCCTCTCCAGCTCTCCTGGAGCCCCTTCAGGCCCTGGCAGGGGCTCTGAGCTCTCCTGGAGCCTTCTCCTCTCCAGGTGAGCACCCTCAGCTCTCCCAGCCTGGCTCCAGAGGGGCTGCAGCTCCATGGGACCCTCTGGGATGATGATCCTCAGGGAAAACACCCATCAGAGGGAGAGACAGGGACCCAGCCCCAGCCCAGCCCCCAGCACTGCAGGATGCTCCTGCTGGGCTCCCAAAGGCTTCCCAAGCACAGCAAGCTTGTATGGAAGCAGGAATTATATCCAGCATCCCGGGATTTCAGCTCTATTTGCTGATGATTTCCTGGGAGTGAGGGATTTAGCTCCTCTTTAAGCCCAGTTAAGCTTTCCCTGGGTTTAAATCCAGCAAGAAAAATAAAGAAAAAAGCGATTATTTTTAATCAGTTAATACTCGACATCTGTTGGAAAGGGGAGTATTTGTTTGGATTACATCCATGGATAATGCTCTGCACTATTCCTTTTCTACTGAAGGAAGATGATGCCCAGGGCTTTTCCTCATTTTGGATGTGTTACTCTGCTCCAGGTGGGAATAAACCTCCAGCAGGTTAAGGACCCAGTGTCCTTCCCTTTTCCAAGAATTTTTTTACTTCCCTGGAGCTTTCTGGAGTCCTTTACAAGCAGCACCTTTACAACCCCACCTGAAACACCAGAGATGGATTTGGTATAAAAACACACAACCCAACCAGGACTTTCCCTTCCCTAAAAACCTGGAGCAGAAGGATACAGCAATTCCCCATCCTGATTCAAACACTTCATAGGGAATTGCAGGGACTCATTTAAGCCACCCAAGTATTTATAACTCTCCAGTGATATAAAAGCCACCAAACATATGGAAAACAAGCAGATTTTTTCCATGGAAGCCATCCAGGAAGGCTCAATGGTACCACACAGGCTTCATTTTCAGTGGGACAATTTCTAAAGCTGGATCAGAAGTGCTTAAAAGGGAATTTTGAGGAGCTCTGATGGTGAGCTCTGAGCCCACCAAGGATTCACTGCAGGGAATGGGGAAGGGAAGGCTCCAGGGAGATCTCAGAGCCCCTTGCAAGGCTTGAAGGGGCTCCAGGAGAGCTGGAGAGGGACTGGGGACAAGGGAAGGAGGGACAGGACACAGGTTAAACGCCACAGGTTAAATTCACTGCCAGAGGTTAAATGGGATACTGGGAAGAAACTCTTCCCTGTGAGGCCCTGGAATGGTTTTCCCATGGATTCATTGTCCCTGGGAGTGTCCAAGGCCAGGCTGGACAGGGCTTGGAGCAGCCTGGAATAGCTGCAGGTGTCCCTATGGCAGGGATTGGGACTGGATAACCTTTAAATTCCTTCCCACCCAAACCATTCTCTGTCTCTATCAATTTATCTCCAGCACTTCAGGAGTGTGGGGAGACAGCACAGAAAGGCTCCAGCTGCCTCCTTGCAATTTGATTTATTTCTATTGTTAAGAATCAACAGTTCTTGTGGAAATGCAGCATTCCCAATGTGCAGGATCTATGGAGAACACCAGCAGGAAAAATCAGGTTTTATCTGAGCATCAATAAATTCACAAATTCCTCACTCTGCAGCACAATTTGGGAGAGGATTTGTAGCAAATCCCATCAGCTCCCAACGATTTTCCCCAGTTTTGGCTGGCACACACAGACAGTGCAGACCTGGCACTCCAGGAAATCCAGAGGGATTGGGCTGGGTGGGATCTGCCTGAGCTGATCCAACCAAACCTCACCCACCCCAGAGCAGGGACAGCTGTCCCCACAGAATTCCCAGTCCAGAGGAGCACAGGGTGTCCCTGCCTGCAGCTGCTGTGCCCCAGCTCATCCCTGTGCCTCTGCCAGGAGCAGCCTGGCACTGCCAGCCGGGACATCCACAGCCGGCACGGAACTCCAGGGAACAAACCCTGCCTCCAAATCCCATTTTCTGCTCCAGGCTGGGCTGGACTGATGGATGCTGGCAGCACCCCTCCCAAACCCATCTGGAAAAGGTTCCCAAAGTTTCAGCTGTATTGGTCCAGAATAAACCAAAATCATTGAAAGTGACCCATAAGTAACACGCTCATCTGATTTCTGATAACAAATTTAGGATTTTTTATCAGCCCTGCTCAAATCCATTGGCAGCACATCCAGGCTTGTCCAACCAAATTTCCCTATCCCTCCTCTTTCATTTATTTGGTTCATTTTCATTTTTCCAATATAAATTTGCAATATTTGAAAAATACAAAATTGCCCCCTCCAACCTCATTAAAACAGCAGCAGGGAGAGGAATTAATGGATTTTTCCAAGAGGGGAAAAATGGCCCAACAAGGGATTTTCCCTGAGGATGAAGGACAGGATGGGACAGCAGGAATTATTTGGAAACCTTGCTGGATTGGGAGCACAAACAGAAATTCCATGTCCCCTACTCAACATTTCAGTGACTGCTCTGGGGAATATTTCTGGATGGAATACAAAACCCTTTGAATTGTGGCAGAATCCCTGGAACTGCAGGCTGAGGGAAGTCCAAGCTGATTTAAATCCAGGGGATTCATTAATTAATTAGTCCTGAGTGTGGTGTGTCCAGTGTGCTGTACCTGCATTCAGCCAACAACAAAAATCAGGTTATTAATTATAAATAAAGCACTGAGCCAGAGGGCAAAATCTGGGAATGGGGATGGGATTATCCCACTGCTATCCCTTCCAGCCCATCCATCCTTTTCTATTCCCTTTGTGCTTCCTGGTGGGAACAGCTGAGAGGCCTCATTTCTTTATGGCTTTATTTTGTAATTTTAATTGCAAAAGGGGTGGCAAAAGCCCAGGACTGGACTTGCAGGCTTTAAAAAATAAACACAGCACGCTACAAAGTGGATGCGGAATGAAAAATTGTCTTTTTAAACAGAGCCAAACACCAAAAATAGGAACATACTGAGCCAAACAGGTGACAGCAGCGGCCTTTAAATGCCTCCTCAAAAAAGGAGTGACTTTGCAGGGACAAATCTTCCTCTGAGTCATGGTCAGGACAAAAATAGAAGGGGATTTTTCCCTCAGCTCCAAAGGCTGATGCCCATAACTCCAAAGTTTTTGGCAGAAATCCACTCTTTTTTGAGGGGCCTCCTTAAAATATGCACCAAAGTGTCCCCAAATCTGAGAGGTTCAAACCCTGCTGGGATCAGGGATTTTGGGAAGGATGGAGCAAACCCAGCTTGGTTTTTGGATAAATGCAGGTGCAGCACACTGGACACACCACACTCAGGATTAATTAATGAATCCCCTGGATTTAAATCAGCTTGGGCTTCCCTCAGCCTGCAATTCCAGGGATTTTGCCACAATTCAAAGGTTTCAGATTCCATCCAGAAATGGCTTTTGGCCCCAGACCAGGAACTTAATGGTTGCTAAGGAGAGGATGTGGGATTTCTGTACCTGCTCCCATCCCAGTAGCATTTCCATGGAATCCCTGCTCTCCCAGGCTGATCAAAGCCCTGCTCTTGCTTCAGGATAATTTTCCATTTCCAGCCTTTAAGAAGTGGATGTAAAGATGTTTTTTGGAGTTTGTCTCCCAACCCCAGGGTCACTGGGAGAAAGGAAAAAAATGAATCCCCTTGTCTGGAGCCACCTGGCTCACGAAGGTGATTCCTCCTCAATGGGTGTCACTGCCAGCTCCAAAAACAATTCCCTCAGGGATGAGAAATCCCATTCCTGCCTGCTCTGGGCAACCACTGAGAGTGCAGACTCGGTAATTCAAGTAAGACAGGGCAGGCACAGCGAGCAGGAGGCTGGAAAAAGCTAAAAATAACAGGATAAGCAAGGGTGGATCCCAGCTGAGCCTCATTAGTCATGGAGCGAGGGAGCTGCTGGTGGCAGAGCAGCACCATATAAGAGCAAGAAAACAACTCTGGTGTCTTAAATCTCCTTTTTTTCCCTCTCCTGTTCTACCTCAGGCATTCTTTTCTTGCTCTGGCAGCCTGCAGCTTTTCCTGGAATCTTTCCCCAGGCTGGAGATCCAGGCTGGTTCATTTGAAGGTGTCTGCTGGAATCGGGCCAGTTTTTACAGACAGGCATGGGAGGGGTCATTAGAGGTTGGATTTGGGATTTTTTTTTTTTTTTTTTTTTCATTGACACCATCAGATTGAGCCTTTGAGTTGAGCCATGGAGTTCCTGGTAACAGGAATTCCCAGGAAAGGCAGAGGATTCACTGGGTTGAGCACCAAGGTGTGAGATGCAGTTTTATCTCGGGATGGAGCCACAGGACAGCAGAGGGATTGGGAAGGAGTGGGGCCTTAGGCTGGGCTGAAGCTGAGCCTGGCTCTGGAAACAGCTGGATTTTTAGGAGAAAATGGAGAAAGGGAATGGGGAGCACCCAATCCCTGAGGCATGGGAAGAAAAGGAGGTGGTGATGCCTTGTGAAGGCTGCCCTAGAACAGAGGATGGACAGAGTTCCAGAATAAAGCAGGGATTGATTCAAAGGATCGTCTCCATGGATCCACCTTGGGCAGCACAAGAGCCCAGCCAGGGCTGCACCCAAGATGAACCAAAATGGTCCCAAAATGCACGAGCGCTCCCGGGGTCTCTCCCTGTGATCAGCTCTGCTCCATGTGCAGATTGCAGTTCATTGGCCAATTCCAGCTTTAGGTTATGAAGTCTTATTTCAGAGTCTGATAAATATAAAAGCTAAAACCTGAGGCAGCAATGGCAATGGGAAGACTGGGTGCTACAGCAGGGAATTCCAGCTCTGAGGGACAACATAAATCTCCCTGCTGTGTTGGGAGCACAGGAGTGCTCAGTTTCTCCAAGGAATTCTCATCTCCATGCTGGGAACAGCAGCACAGGGATACTCCTGATGCCTTTCCCCAGGGAAAGTTTATTTTCCAGGAAACTGTTATTTCCCCACCAGCTACATAGAGATTTCCCTCCACATCCATTCCTGTAACAACCAAAATCCTCTTCTAAAGCTGCAGCTGCTGCCTCACTGACACCTCATCCCTGGGATTCCCTCGGGGATCAGGGCATGGAAAGCTGCAAGGTTGGACCCAGGCCTCGAACTGCTTCCGTTTGCTTTTGGTTTGATTTGTTCCAACACAAAGCCCAGAGTCACTGAAAGCCATCACAGGGCCTTGAGCGGAGTGTGGGATCCGCCGGGCAGCGCTGGCTCCGAGCTCCAGAGCTCCCAAAGGGCCCAGTGCTCCCAAAGGGCCCAGAGCTCCCAAAGGGCCTCAGAATTCCCAAAGGGCCTCAGAGCTCCCAAAGGGCCCAGAGCTCCCAAAGGGCCTCAGAATTCCCAAAGGGCCCAGAGCTCCCAAGGGACCTCAGAATTCCCAAAGGGCCCAGAGCTCCCAAAGGGCCCAGCGCTCCCAAAGGGCCTCAGAATTCCCAAAGGGCCCAGAGCTCCCAAAGGGCCTCAGAATTCCCAAAGGGCCTCAGAATTCCCAAAGGCGCTCAGAATTCCCAAAGGGCCTCAGAATTCCCAAAGGGCCCCAGAGTTACCAAAGGCCTCCAGAGCTCCCAAAGGGCCTCAGAATTCCCAAAGGCCCCAGAGCTCCCGAAGGGCCCAGAGCTCCCAAAGGGCCCCAGAGCTCCAAAAGCCTCCAGAATTCCCGAAGGCCTCTAAGATTCCCGAAGCCTCCAGAATTCCCAAAAGCCTCCAGCATTCCCAAAGGCCTCAGAGCTCCCAAGGGCCCCCAGAATTCCCCAAAGGCCTCCAGGATTCCCAAAGGCCCCCAGCGTTCCCAAAGGCCCCCAGCATTCCCAAAGGCCTCCAGGATTCCCAAAGGTCCCCAGAGTTCCCAAAGGCCCCCAGAATTCCCAAAGACCTCCAACGTTCCCAAAGGCCCCAAGAGCTCCCAGCATCCCCAAGAGCCTCCAGCATTCCCAAAGGTCCCCAGAATTCTCAAAGGCCCCCGGTGTTCCCAAAGGTCCCCAGAGATCCCAAAGGCCTCCAGGATTCCCAAAGGCCTCCAGAATTCCCAAAGGCCCCCAGCACTCCCCCAGCCAGCTGTAGAAGCCCCTGGAATTCTTTCTGGAGCTCTCCAGCCCCTCTCCTGAGTAGCAGCAGCTCCAGTTGTACATCCCAGTCGTTCCAGGAGTGTGAAATGTAGGGATAACGAGGAAGGAGAGATGGGGAATGGAGAACAGACCCATCCCAGAAGAGCAGCACAGTTTCCTGGGAATAACACACATTTCTGCTCCATGCCAGAGGGAAGGGGTGGGGAACAGCCCAGGAGCAGCACTGCCAAACTCATCTTGCAAAATATATTTATTTACGTGGAATATGGCACAGGGAAACAGGTGTAAAATGTGGGAAGCCCTCATCCATGTGATTTATGGACAGCCTGGATTGGTATTTCCTGGGAATAGGCACAATTCCTGCAGCCTCTGAGCAGGGAGAAGGGCTGCCTGAGCTCTGAGCACCTATTTTGAGCCATTTAAATATAATTAATATATGGAAATATCAGCCAATTTGGTCACTTGAGGATGGATTCCAAGGAATTCCAGGAGAACAGGGGGTCAAGGCTGTATCCATGATTTTCAGGAGCATGTCCTGATTTTCACCTACTCTTTCCTTGCCAGAAACAGACCCTTGGAAAAGGTCCTGGAGGTGTTTTTCCAGCAGGATGTCCCCCTGGTGCTCCCAGCAGCTCCCAGACCAGCCTAGGGAAGTGCCAAGCTGGGAATGTTCCTCTCAGGAAAAGGCCTCTTGGATCTTTGCAAGGCCCAGCTGAAAGTTGCCTTTCTGCTTTTAAACCAAGAAATAATAGATGAGAAAGCAGCAGAAGAAAGGAAAGAGCAGCTGGGATGAGCCAGGAAAAATGCTAAGAGCTTGGTTACATTATGCATTCATGCAAATGCAGAACACTGAGAATTCCACATGGAAAAATGATTCCCACAATTATTTTTTTTCTGAACTCCTAAGAGCAATTGATGATCAAACACCTGCCAGGCCAAGCAGCCAGAGCAGAGGATGACCCTGGTACAGAATGCTGCTATTTCCCCAAATCCCTCTTTAATAAATCCAATATAGGAATTACACGGAATAAAAAGTTTGGATTCAATTTTTAATAACTCACTAAAAGCATTTGGATTCTCCAGGGGCCACACACACCAGCAGCTTTTGTGTGCATAAAGAATCCAGCACTTTAATAAAGTTCACTTTTATTTTTTAACATTGCCTCACCATAGAGGGGATTAAATCTCAGCCTGGCACTTCTCTTTCCTTGGAAATCCTATTTCCTGTCAGATTTCCAGAGGAGCAGCAGGAATAAAGGGCCCTGGGTGTGATTTTCTCATTAAAGGAGATCTATAGATCACTGAGCTGCACTCCCAGATGGGGGCTATAAATAAAATCTCCCACTCTGGTGACGCAAACGGCTCCCCAGGGAAAGATGAGGTGCCCCAAAATGATCTGAGGGCTTGGAAAAGCTGGAAAACCTCCAGGGAAAGAGGGATTATGGAGCACCTCATGTGAAAGGATAATTGGAAGAAGGAAAATAATTTTCCACCGAGTCCATGGGTGCTCTGCTGGAGCAGGATTGATTTCAGAGCCAGAGCTGGAAGAGAGATTTTTAAATATTTTTAGTTCTAACTGAAGAAATTCCTACACAAAAGCAGAATTATTTGGGATTGAGGAGCCTGAACACACAAATTCTGCTTTTCTCTGCCCCCTCAGCAGTATTGCTGTGCCCAGAATCCCACAGGAATTCCTGGATCTCGGTGGCCAGCCTTGGAAAACACTGAACTGGGCAGATGATGGGATTATTTCAAACAGCTTCATTTTTATAAAGTTAAATTAATACCTCCAGTGAGACACTGGGAGAAGCTGGGAAATCACATTTCTCCCAGTGGGGATTACACCCATCTTTGGTGAATTACACTGGGATTTTATATATCCTTTCCGGAGGTTTTCTCCTCCAAAAAGTAAATTTTCCCCACTAAATCTGATGCTCCCTTAAAGCTCCTTTGGGCTGCAGCACATCCTGAGGAGATGGGGACACAAATTTATGTCCCTGATATTGATTTTCCAGATTTTTTGCTGTTAGGAGTAGGAGTAATGATGCTTTGAGCAATTTCTTCACAGTTTCCACACAAACTTTATAAAATAATCAAGTGCTGCAGCTGCTTTTCCAACCAGTTAAATCCAAACCACCTTAAATCCAGGCAGAGAGGAAGAAGGAAATAAATCACAATTCCTGCAGTTCTTATCACTGCTCAGGCAAGCCTGCTGCTCACAGAAACAAACTCTGTGAGGGTGTGGGGGACATTTGGAGCATTATTTAGAATATTTAAACAAATCTTTAAATACTTAAACAATATTTAAATCATTTAGAATAATTAGAACATCCCTGAGGTCCCTGGCATTTTGGGGTCAGGACAATTCTGGTTTTCCAGTGCTCCTCAGCAGATTTTCGGCGTGGTTGGGGTTGCATGAATAAACCCCTTTTCCTCTGGTTTTAAATATCCTCTGCCTACAATTTCTCCCTCCACATGCACCTGGATTTTCCGCAATTCCAGGTGTTCCAGACACCCCATCCTACATCCATCCTCTCCATCCACAGGGAAAATAACAGGTTTTGCACAGCACAGGGCAGTTGTGAGAATTAACCCCCCCTGCCTTGCATTTATCCCACTTAATAAGCACGGAATATTTGCCTAAGTACATAATTATTATCCTGGGAAATCAAAATTCCTGCTGCCTGCTGCTATTCCAACCTGAGACACTTCGGTTCAAGTGGGAATTTGAAGAATTGGGGGACGGGTGCAAGGCTCTAGAATCTCTCTATTTTTTTTTTTTTAAAACCCATTGTTCTGAAATATCCTAAATTTTGCTTGGCATAAAGGCTCACTCCTCTCCTTGGAAATCTTTTGGATTTCCTACTTGTGATTCCCAAACACCAAAAATACTCATTTACAATAACTTTATTGGTTTTACAGAGCCAGATCACAACAATGAGACATCACATTAAAGGGAGATTTACTGCTGCCTGCACCACAATTAGTGCTAGAAAATTCCAACTTTTCCAGCTTTTCCACATCCCACAGGAAACATTCACTCACCAACCAACTGGGCTCCATCACCTGGAGGAATTCACATTATGGCAGCACTGGGATAAAGGAGAATCATCCATCCAGGCAGAATCCACAGGCTGTTCCCTCCTGTGTTTGGCACTTCCTTTGAGGAAAGGCTCAGCAGCAGTGATGGGAATCGAGTTTTTCCTCAGGATTGTTAATCCTGGGAGTTTTGCCTGGCCGGGTTTGGGAAGCAGCAAAGACCCATCCCTCCAATCTATGGAATTCCCACCAAGCAGCTCGCAAATAGCTCAGGATGTTTTCCCAAGGAATGGCACTGCTCACTTGGGCAGTTCCAGGAATTTCCCAGCCAACCTTTGAGCTGGGTGGAAAGTGGCCAAAGTTCAGGGCTCTCCAGAGCCACCAGCAGCAGGGATGGAGCATTCCTGCAGCTCATCCCACCCCAGGGCACTGGAACAACGCACAATTACAGCTTTGTCCACACTCAGAAGGGTTGTTTTCCATGTCAAAGCCTCACAGCAAATTAATTGCCCTGGAGAAGCTCCCTGATGATGGAGTTCCCTTTTCCAGGTGCCTGGGGAGAAGTTTGGTGCTCAGATCCAGCAGGGACAGGAGCTGTCAGGTGGACAGGGAAGGTCTGGCTGAGCAATGACAGAAATGCAATTTCCTGCAAGCAGAAATTCCCACACTGACAGCTCCCGGCTGGAGAAATTCCTTCCAGGCATTAATCCCTGGCTGTTCCCTGCTCCCATCCCAGACATCATCACATCCCTGGGGAGGAGGGAGCTCGCACTTCAATCCAGCAATGAAGGCTCATTTTAAGCGAGAACCAACCCACTGCCATCCTCCACACCAGTATTTGCTCCCTGAGTGTCTGGGCCAGTGCTCCAAGGTGGATCAAGGCTTTACACCAAAGGTCTGGGCTGGATCCCAGCCCCCATTCCCAAAAATCCTGCTCCACCAATACTCCCACATGGCTTGGACAAGCACCTGTTGGCTCCATTTCTCTCCTCCCTCGTGCCAAGCTGGTCCGTACATTTCTCCTTCCATTCTGGCGGCTCTGATCCATGAAAATCAGATTTCTGCCCGTGGCCAATTATGAAATTATTTCAAGATCTTAGCCCATGCTTTGAATTAGTTTCACATTTTCAGAGAGACACAGGCAAGAAGGAGGTATTCACACGGTCCACGCTAAATTCCATCCTGCAGCTTCTGGAATATCCTGGGTTAACCCTAAAGTCTTTCCATTAAACCATCAAGATTGGAAAAGCCCTCTAAGACCATCAAATCCAAAAATTAATCCACCACCATGGTCTTCACTGTTAAACCACATCCCCAAGTGCCACTTCCACACATTTTGAACACTTCCAGGAGGTTCCCAGCTGCCTTCAAACGCAGACCTGAGGCTTTTCCACCCTCCCCAGGGTGAGCTCAGGACTCTGGGTGCTCTCTGCTGCCTTCCAGAGCCGCTCTGTGGGCAGCCAGGCACAGATGGCACAGCTCCGAGGGCAGCAGGAGCACCATGCCCACCTCCAGAGGCTCAGCACAGCCTGGAGGATCAGCAGCCCACGGAAAGACACAAATGTAACTTCCTGAAACACTGGAAATGCAGCAGTCCAAGTGTCTGGACAGATGTGTGATTCCTTGGATTCCCCCCCACAGGGACGGGATAACCACCATCGATCTGTCTCAGCACAGACAGGAATGTTCCAGGGATGAAAAGATAAAATAGAGATTCCAGCACATCCTTCTCCATCCAGAAAGCTCCTGCAGAAGTCCTGGAAGCTGCAGGGATGAGCTTGTAGCAGCACTGCCTGCACGAAGCCTTTTGGGCAGCAAAATTCCTCGGGCAATTCCATCCTCCCTCCCTGCCCAGCCTGTCACGGCTGAGTCTGCCTGAGCCACCTCCCCTCCTGCCAGTGTTTCTCTAATTGACTCCAGAATTTGCAGATATTCTTCCCAGCCAATCCCTCCTATTGATTGCAATTATCCTCGGAGAGGCAATGGGAGGAATATTAAAGCCATTAGGGCTGATTTGGATTTTATTCGAGCCATTAGAGACACAGCAAGCGGAGCCTCGCCGCTTCCCCGGCACCTCCACGTCTCCTGAGGGCCATAAATCATCTCGTGGCACATTTGGTACCACTTTGGATGCAGCCAGGAGTTGAGGAAAGGAGGAAAAATGGAAAAAAGTGGGAGGGGGTGGCTTCCTGCAGCTGGGTGAGGAGATTGAGCCAAGCATCTCCATAGTGAACCTTCTGAGTTCCGAGTGCCTGCAGGAAAGAGGTTTCTCCTCTTAGGTGGAGTCCAGAAAACTCCAGAGTCACCTGACACAGCCCCACCAGGCTTGGAGGGACCTCATCCACTCAATCCAACTCCAAAACCAGTCATTTAATCCTTTTTGGGGGAAAAAGACAGGAATATTCTCCATTTCTAGACAGCACCTGCCCACCTGGCCCGCAGGGAACATTGCAGTCATCCACCCCGAGATACCAGCCCATTGCAGTCATCCCACCCCGAGAAATCAGCCCATTGCAGTCATCCCACCCCGAGATACCAGCCCATTGCAGTCATCCACCCCGAGAAATCAGCCCATTGCAGTCATCCCACCCCGAGAAATCAGCCCATTGCAGTCATCCCACCCCGAGAAATCAGCCCATTGCAGTCATCCACCCCGAGAAATCAGCCCATTGCAGTCATCCCACCCCGAGAAATCAGCCCATTGCAGTCATCCCACCCTGAGAAATCAGCCCACCCTGAGAAATCAGCCCATTGCAGTCAGCCCGCCCCGAGAAATCAGCCCATTGCAGTCAGCCCACCCTGAGAAATCAGCCCATTGCAGTCATCCACCCCGAGAAATCAGCCCATTGCAGTCATCCACCCCGAGAAATCAGCCCATTGCAGTCATCCCACCCCGAGAAATCAGCCCATTGCAGTCATCCCACCCTGAGAAATCAGCCCACCCTGAGAAATCAGCCCATTGCAGTCAGCCCGCCCCGAGAAATCAGCCCATTGCAGTCAGCCCACCCTGAGAAATCAGCCCATTGCAGTCATCCACCCCGAGAAATCAGCCCATTGCAGTCATCCACCCCGAGAAATCAGCCCATTGCAGTCATCCCACCCCGAGAAATCAGCCCATTGCAGTCATCCCACCCTGAGAAATCAGCCCACCCTGAGAAATCAGCCCATTGCAGTCAGCCCGCCCCGAGAAATCAGCCCATTGCAGTCAGCCCACCCTGAGAAATCAGCCCATTGCAGTCATCCACCCCGAGAAATCAGCCCATTGCAGTCATCCACCCCGAGAAATCAGCCCATTGCAGTCAGCCCACCCCGAGGCTATGGGATATCCTGGATGGACCCATCCAGGGCCATCCCACCCCGCTGGGCTCTGCTCCTCTCAGCACAGGGGCTGCCAGTGCCAAGCAGAAGCTGCCAAACCCTTCCCAAATTTCCTGGCAGGAGCTTTCGGGCACCCTCACCCCGTCTGCAGCCCAAGGGAGCAGCCTTGGCCTCACACCCCACCTGGAAGCTGAACAACAGCCCTGTCCGTGGCATTAATATCATTAATATCATTAATATTGCCTTTCCAGCCTTTCCAGCAACTCAGGGCACATCTGTGCAGCCAAGGATGTGACCAAAGGTCCCTCCTCAATTAACCCTTCCATTCAGTGCAGCTGCAGCATTCCCAGCCCTCCTGGCATTCCAGCCCAGACCCTCCTGCCTGGGAAACTCCTAAAGCCACGCTGGGGCTTCCTCAGGAGTGGGAATTTCCTTCTCCTGTGAGCCCAGCGTGGCCCGTGTCCCTCAGCACAGCCAGTAGGTTTTGTTTGGACTTAGATGTTTATTCGTTTTTATTTATGTTACAGTTTTAGAAGTTGTGGGTTTAACAGTATTTTATTTTAACAACACAAAAAATGGTGATGTATTTCTTTTTATAAGGTTTTCTAAGGATAAATTTTTTCATTAAGAAATGATGTTTAAATTATTTTTATCTTTAACTTAATAACTAATTATTTGTGTTTTGTAATGTGGAATTTTTACTTAATTACATAATATTATTTAAACTTATGAAGAAGAAGGCAAAGAAGAAGGTTAAGAAGGACTAGTTTCTGTTTTAAAATTTTTATCTGACTTTATATATATTACTATATTTTAAAACTTTATGTTTCCTACTATGTGGTATTATATACTTTTATTTAAAGTACACATTTATAATCTTAGTTTTATTGTTTCTATATATTTATGTAGTTTTATATTTATATAGTTTTTATTTATATATTTAAATTTGGAACTTATAGTTATATATTTATATATTTAATAAAGATATATTTAT
>VYZP01002534.1:0-51095 GCA_013400635.1 Hypocryptadius cinnamomeus | reverse complement strand
TAAAGCTACATAAATTTATTAGCCCTCTTGGGTTTTTTTCCTTTTTTTTTTACTTGAAGTGAGCTTGTATCACCTCTTCATCGATTCTCTTTTGGTGTACAAAGTGGATCAGATGGGAAAAAATGCCACTATTTTTGTTATGGCTTTGAAGTTCCCCTGGAGAAACAGTCTTCAACTGGAAAGGAGTTTTACAACACCAATACCAGGGAAACCAGTGGCCTAAGACCCAAGAAGTTCTGAATCTATTTTTGCATGCTGCTGTTCCAGTCTTCCATGTCCTTGCCAGTCAATATTGCAAAGACCCCTACCCTGAGCACTTAGTGTATAATTCAAGGGGTGAAGCAATAGTGAAGGTCCTGAAGGAGGAACAGAAAGATGTCAGAAGACATCCCCATGGCACAGGCACTGAGCCTGGCTCCAAAACCCACGTATGAGCCAAATCCATGTCCCTACCTCAATGCTGATGCTCTGTTGCCCTGCTCAGTGGTACAGACTCCGGTGCTCACTCCAGACTGTGACACACCTGTATGGGCTGTCCCAGGAATCTGTTCCGTGTGTGAAGGTGTCCAGCACCCACAACAGGACTCCTTGCTTCTGTTGCTTTGGCACACACACTTTACCCCAACATTTTAAAACTCTCCCAGCAGGAGCAATGCACTGACCTGCAGGTGAAGCCCATGATCACTCAACTGATGGCTCTCTGCAGCCCACAGATGCAAGAAGGAAAATGCTGGAAGAGTTTTCTCTCCAGAGTCACCCATCTAGACTTTCTTCCCTCTGGAAACATGGAGGTGGTGGCTGCTGCTCATCAGATCACACATATCTTCCACACCTCCTTCTCATGGAGACAGCCTGGGTTCTAGGGAAAAGACATACCCACAGCATCTACACAGGGATCTCAACAAGGAGAGTTGGCTGGATGCACGCTGCACTCTGTAGCTGTGACCTGTCTGGGCTGGGGGATAGCTGTTTTGGGGTTTGAGTGTACAGCTCCTTTCAGCCTTTCCCTTGTGCTGGGTCCATTCACACAGCCCTGTGTTCAGGTATTAGAGGGGCACTACAGATGCCAGCACTCCTGGCTTCTCTTTCTCTAACAAGGACCTGTAGCTGGATGTGGTGCTTAGGGCCATGCTTTTTCTGCAGCTGGATAAATACAGAGGAAATAGAAGATAGTGTCTCATAGAAGGTCTGAGCATTGTGGTGGCAGCCTCCATGCAGAAGAAATACTCTCCATATAGTGGTGTCCATGGTGTCCTGGAATGTGATCCAGCACTTCTAGTGCAGGGCAAGCAGCAGAGAGGGAAAAATTAAGTACACCTGACTATGAGAATTTTAAAGGTGGAAGTAGATCCTTACACAGCTACGCAAAGAGCTCGACTCTTTTGGCCAGCATCAGAATGCTTGAATTTAAAAATGGCTTATAGATCCATCATAGGGTACCTAACACTGCTAGTATTCAGAACTGGCCACCCCAGAACCCCACGGGCACATGGCCAAGAAATTGTCAGTGCAATGTCAGCAAAGGCAGAAGTGGCTCACAATGTGCTGTGCCTTGTGAGGATTGCTGACACTGCCCCAGTTGCAGAAATCATGCAATCATTTAGGTTGGAAGGCCCGAAAAATTGAGTGAAATCATTTACCTAACACTGCCACATCTACCACTAAATCCCTTCCTTCTGATTTCTCAGCATTCACTACAGTATTATTATTAGCTCAGCTTAGTCACAGAGTCTTCCAGGGACAAACAAACCCAAACTTCTGATGTTAAAAAACAAATAAACAAAAGAAACACAAGCAGAGAGGGGAAAAAAATCAGGAGGAAAATGTGTCCTTTGTGCACTACAGCGCAGTCAAAGCAAAACACCTCCATGGTCCCCCCTACTTTGCAGTTCACTTTTAATTTGTGCTGTGTCCAACAACTGAAGGCTGTCTCACTGCTGGACTGGACACAGGGATGTGCCAGAGATTCCCTTTTGCTCCCATGGGTGGGATGAGAAGAATTCCTTTCTTCATAGCTGACATTCCTGCTGCACTGAGACAATAACGTACAATTCTTGTCCAAACAATCCTAGATAGACACTGTGATTTTTTTCTAATTATATAAATGTGAGAATGTCCATTGGATATGAAGCTTCCTGGCCAAAACCTGTATTAAAAACAGAATATCCAATGCTCACCACCTGCAGTTAAGTGACATACTAAGGGTGTTCTTATCCTGCCTTCCCATGGCTGGGAAGGGGATTCAAATTCACACATAGCTATTCAAATAAATTTTACTCCTAGGAGATGTAGGAGTCAGTAATATGGTCAACTGCTCATTTCCCCTAATAGCAACTGGCACAAGCACTAAAGTCTGTGGTGGTGTCTATTGTACCTAAGATAAGCCAGGTGTTTTATCATAAAGTCATAACACTTTACCAGCAGCTTTAGAATAAAGTGTCATTTTGTCTGACATCTTTGTACTGTAGGGATGGGGTGGAAACAGAAGGGTTTGTGGCTGTTTGGGGGCTTTTTTAGGTTATTAGTTGGAAACACAAGCATGAGTCAAAACTGAATATGGGTCACGAACTGCCAAAGTGCAGTTTCTGATCTGAAGACATTACTATGTCTCGTTAAAAGCAAATTTCACTGTTATCACTGTCATCACCCTTAGGTGAGGTTCTGGTGGAACCCAGTGCAGACAAGTAGAGGAAGGAGATGGCTCTGATCTTCAGTTCAGGTTCTGTGTGTTAACAACCCACAAAAATAGAGATGTTTATGTTTGTGGTTCCAGAGCAAACCAAAATGGAAGAGAAGTCTCAACTGCAAAATTAGGGTTTGGAGGTCGGACAAATTTCCCACTGCCTTGCCAGGCTGAGGTTGTTGATATCAGTGATTAATGTCCATCTGGGTTCTGAGGCTGTTTTTAATCAGGGACAGCATCAGAGCTCTGCATGCACCAGAGGAGCACTGAGCTGTCAGACCTGTGTCGTTGTGTGAAGTTGTCACCCCTGATTAGGTTATGCTTTACGACACTCCAAAGATCTCAGAAAGATTCTCCTTGTCCCTTTGCTCACATGAAGCTTGCTCCTTTTCAGTGCAGACTGCCCCAACAGAAAACCCTTTCTTCTCTCAAGATTAACTAAAAGAATCGGTTTTTCATTATGTGGGGTTTATATATTTTATTCAGATTTTTAAAGCTTGATCATTTTTCTTCACCCTGGAATCTGATGGAGGAAATTTGGAAAGACAGCATAGCAGATCCAATGTAGCTTGTACTCTGTACAGAGAAAGGTTATCTTGCCATTCAAAAGTAGACCTATGGAAAACAACAGAATTAATTGCTTAAAAAAAAAGTAAATTTTCCTTAAGGCAATTTAGTGATACTCTAGTCCATGTGAGTGGGCTGAGTGTAGCCCATGTGAGTGAGAAGTTCTGGCTCTTCTACACAGCTACTCCTTCATGGAGCAGATAGAGCTCTGTTGATCACGACACACTCTTGAAATATTCCTTAAATTCATGGACTCATATCTCAGGGCTACTTTATGTTGATTCAGTCTTTCTGATTTTACATACTCAAAATCCAATGGCTTCAGCCCCTCCAAACAAGGTCTTGGTTTCTACAGTGCAAAACAGGAGGAATTTGAAACTGCAGAAAAGTTAAGTGGCAATCAGACCACTAAATTTTTCATTCAGTTTATCCAATTCCTGTAGAAGAGACAAGACTTTCCAAAAATTGACTCTGCTTACAACCACTTGTCCACAAAGTAATTTGGATTCTGGATGACTGGAAATACATCAACAGATGTTATGCAGAGATAAGAGTTCTATCTTCTGCAAGGAACTATAAGCAGAGTTTCCATGGGATAAGCTTTGGGAGCTATTTTACTATAAAAGCAGAGATTTATAAGTGCACACTTACAGACACTAGAACATGTGAAAGGGTATTGATGCATAGTGCAAGCTAATTTTCACAGAGCAGAGATCATTTGTGTTCAGAGTCTTTCTAGGCAAATCACTGGCTTTCAGCCAAGTAAATTTTTTTCAACACAAGAAAAAATGAAATCACTTACTGGAACGAACCTACTGATTCATTTTTGGTCACTTTCACCACTCAGTCCAATGTCCAGGCACAAATGACTCCTTTTCCTGAGCTGGTCAGGATTATGAGATGCCAGACAAAGCCAGATTCTGCAGAGCTGTGTGGGAAGGGGAAGCCTGCAACCTACAATCTGTAGGTGAGGAGCTCACTGGGAAGTGAGGCTGGACTCAGAGGCTCTGAAGGAGAGGCTCTTTACTTATCTAATCTCTTATCAAAATACAAAACTTTGGATACAATACGTAAACACACACCAAAGATGAATTCATTTTTAAAGTATCATTTACTTACCTAGTATTAAAAAAACCCCAAAACTTTGTTCATTTTTTGTGGGTTTTTTTTTTCCCTTTTTTTTTAGGAAAACAAAATCAAAGGCTAGAATGCAATGTA
Source organism: Hypocryptadius cinnamomeus (assembly GCA_013400635.1). Classification (NCBI taxonomy): domain Eukaryota; kingdom Metazoa; phylum Chordata; class Aves; order Passeriformes; family Zosteropidae; genus Hypocryptadius; species Hypocryptadius cinnamomeus. The sequence goes on along the minus strand of VYZP01002534.1, from coordinate 46,627 downwards.
AGGAGTAGTGGCATACAATAATATATAGTAAGCACACATACTTTACAGAAAACTTGGATGTGGCTTTTAGAAGCACAGCAATTACAGCTTTACACCCCACAGAAGGCATGGTTGCCATACCATGGACTGCATAAGTGTTTGAGCCATTCAGTTTTTCCAGTCATAATTTCAAGAGTCAACATATCAAATCTCTGCCCTGTCTCACTGTGTAAGGAAAAAAAGTCTTCTCTGGTATTTTTGCTGTTCTTCACCCTCCTTTCTAGTAAATTTCCTGGTAATGTTACACCAAGTATGGATTTGATGTGGGTACCATACCTCTATAAAAGAAAAATTTTGTATTGCTCATTTTATTTGGATTCAGAATTAGGCAGCTAAGGTGTTGCAAACAATTCTATCTGGCCACTAAAATTACATTATACTGATAGCAACTGCCCATCAACATGCAAATGTAAAAAAAGTGCCAACTCCATTTTTTCTTAAACACAGAAGTAATGCATATTAAGTTCCTCTAGTGACCACGTGCAATAGGGAGGAGGGATTCACAGCTACACACCATCTAAATTTCTTGCAGTTTATCACTTATGCCTGTGTATGTTCACATTTGATTTTGAGGCCCTAGCTAACACTGTTTTGACTAAAAATCATCTAGTGTTTTCCATCTAAGTACAAACCCCTTTAACTTTAAAACATGGTGCATTTAATAAAGAAAGACTGTAAGATCTTGCCTCTCAGTTTTTATTTAAAGTGTTTTGCTTTTATTCCGGTTCAAAAACATAGAAGACATTCTTGCTGCAAATATCTCAAGACTACATAGGGGAGTTTTTGTAGATTGTAGATTTTTATTTGTAGATTTTAGGTTTGCAGATTTTGTGAGCTCCTTCATCACTAACTTTTTCATGAGCCTGCAAGCAGGAGCAGGTCAGGCAAGGTTCCAGCTGCTTCATCCACAACACTGTCTTTCTAATGGAAATGTGGAGCAATGCATCAGCAAGAGAGCTGAAGAAAACTTGGATTTCTTTGTTGAGGCTCTGATGCACTCATTAGTGTTGACAGTAGCTTTCTTTAAATGCTGGGTGTTTCTCCAAATACCTTCCATCACTTGACCAGAATAGGGGTCCCATGAATGACCACTCTTAAACAGATGGTGGTGGGTCTGTGGGAGCAAGCAGCTCCTACACACACTTTCTCTCCACAGTCAAAAGACCAGGAAACAAGGAACAGCCATGATATGACTCAGTGCTGATTCCAGGCTGCTCCATAGATGGGATCACAGAAGCATCAGGGGGTGTTTCACTGGAGAGGCACTGATTGCACTGTTGATAATGAAGATCTGGCCACTACTTTCAACATGGTAGGGAAAAACAGATAAACCCTGTTCTGAAATGGAAATCAAATTCTTGTGATCACCTGAACGTTTCTTCAGCATCCACCTTCTCCCTTTGCAAGATGATTTTTTTTAACATATCCCCTTTAGATAAGCATTTTACAGACAGCTTTACCTGCATTTTGTTTTAGAATCATGTCATGCTTGTTGCTCCCCCTTTTCTGGTGCATGTGTGTGTGCTTTTGTTACTTGTATTGTAAAAGGTGCCTTGGGATATTCGCATCCTGTGCATTGTGTGGCATTGTGTTGAATAGGAGGTACAGAAATTAAAAGCAGGTCTCCTCCTACCCACATATGCCTTTTCTTTGCAGGTTTTCCTGGAAGTTTTGTGTGGGGAGGGAAGGGAAGAGGTAAAATATGACTTGGCTGAGGCTGCCGGATGCTGAATCAGCTGTGATTGCCTCACGTTTTCCTTTCTTTTAAAATAAGGGGTACAGTTTTCAAAAATGCCCATCTGACTTCTCTACAGGCCCTACCCAGCCCATCACTTCTCAGTAAGTCAGTTTTTAAAAATGGTGCATGTGCCTCTAAATCACATGGGACTCTGGATAACATCTTTATAATGCCTTTCTCCTAGGTCTGGAAATATGATGCTCTGGGTTTATAAGGACCTGGTGCAGCTGCTGCAGGTTACCACAGTGCTCATTATCAGCCACACATAATTTTACCCTCCCAGAAGTGTTCTTTGCAAAAAACAGATCAGGCAGCCATACTCATTAACTCAAAAAAATGCACCACCCTCTAAATCCCAAACCACACAACATCTTAAAGCATAATTTTGTTCCGCTGCACTGCTCTGGTTAAAGGAGCCAATGCCTGAAGTGCTGGCACCTTGCTGCTTGCACCTGCACACACTGGCACAGATTGCCCTGATGAGGCTGCTCAGCCATGGTGTGGTGATGCAAAAGTCAATGAACAGGGAAGAACTTCAGAAGAACCAAACAAGGAGCATGGCATCAAAATCTTAAAAGCTCCAGAGATGGCCCTTTTCAGAGGGCTTCCACATCCTGAGGTTGCAGACAGATGAAATAAGGCATTGATTAGAGGTTAATAGCAGCTCTCTGGAGGTGTGTCATCCATTTTTAGCAGGGGTCACTATTTTGCTTTCAAAACATTCTTATCATCATAAAGAAAGGAGGAGTTTGATGTCTTTTAGTTACAGGACAAACAGCCCCACAGCATCCAGCCACATACATGGTGTTTATCTTTTCCAAGGCGGCTTCCCTGCTGTGCACTATCTCACACACATAGAGGTTCATCCAGTCTCGCTTGCTACTGTGACTGAATGCTTGAAACCCTGGCAAAAGAGCAGAGGAAAATGGAGTGTTAATGAGGCTTGTGCCCTCCAACCTGTGCAAGAAAAAGGACTGGCATCAGCCAAGCAATGCCTTTGTGTTCAAAGGTGACAAAAGTAATTGTCTATTGCTTTTTTTTCTTTTTTTTCTCTTTGTAGAAATGTGTATGCATTAACCTGATAGCATTGGAGGTCTTGAGAGCTGGTTTTACATGCTTTCCTAGAGGTTATTAATTCTTCCTACACTGTTCCCAGTTAGATGGGGTACCTTATAATATAACTTCCTCATTAACATCAAGAGCTGTGATTATACAGTTGTGTTACCAAGGGCTTCAAAGACATGAAGCCTAAATATAATCTTACAGTACCTTGTTACAATACAAAGCACATCCTCTAATACATTTTTTTTGTTTGCATAAAATGCAGCACAATAATGGTTCACTTGACCTTTGCCCCTTTGTATAGTTCATTTTAACATTGTTTGAGGAGCACAGAGTTTGCATTTTGCAGGGCACAGGTGCTCTGCCCCACGCTGGAGGCTGAGGCTCAGCCAGGCGGTGTGGTGCACCGCTGCTCCCCGCCAGCAGCTGGACTCAGGGGATTGCTTTTGTGGTCCACCAGGAATTTCCTGTGATAGAATATCAGAAACCTACTGGTGACTAGTAGGAGGTGACTTCACAGGGCAAAAGTTCTCTCCCTACAATAAACATTCTCAGCACCACTGTGGAGATTTCCTACACAGACCTGACAGCCGCCAGTGACTTGTCATCCTGACAGGGAATGGCTCAGGGAAGGGATCCTCACTGCTTGCAAGCATTTGGCACTGTAAAAGTGAAGCTGCACCCCCACTGCCATTTTATTAATGCCTCCTGAGAAAAGGGAGAAATCAAACTACCCATGCTAATTTTTGAAATTCCCAGACTATTGAATGAAAAGACTTTTACAAGTATACAAATATACAAGTCCACAGTCAAGGACAGAATATACTAGTATCCATATAGATGTACAGTCCATAAATACCATGTATCTTGGTGTCTGCAGGTACCATGATACACATATTGTCCATATATACCATATATCCTGGTACCTGTATGTACCATGGCACACATGTGGTCAGAAAATAACACAACAATTAGGAAAACACCATACTCCTTCCATACAGGGTTGCTGGGGAAAAAAAATCACAAGGATATTCATCCAACAGTTCTCTTGCAGGGCACTGTCATTTGGAGGATGCAAGTAGTAAATCTGAGCCTGGCACAATTCCCTTGGCTAGCACTACTAAAAGGACTGTCAGGGGCACTAGATTTGTTTGGCTGGCTGAAATATCGTGCAACTGGGCAGGCTGCAGTGCAGCTTAGAGACTGAAATAGCTTTGGGGAAACAATACATTAATTTCCTGTGGAAAATACATCTATTAAAATGGAGACTAGCCTTGGTTGAGTCCAACCTGGTAAAAAAGTGTGCTGTAAAGCCTAGGAGAAAATACATCTCAGTGATGGCTTGGAAATAAGAAAGCGCTGAAAAGTAATATTATCCTCAGAATCAGGTCTGTGCAAGGGTACACCTTGGTAGAGGAGTGAGATAGAGCAAAGATTTCCAGAAGGTATCTTTAAGCTGTCTCACCAACTTCTCTACACGCTCGAGCACTTAGGGATAAAGCCTGTGGCCATGGTCTTCATTACACACTTTCTGAAGTTTCCAGTCCACTGGACAAAATTTGACTCAAAGAAATACTGATTTATTTTGCTTCTGAAATCTCATCATCAGCTAGTGGCCATTTTCACAGGTGAGTCTTCATAAGGGCTAGATAGAACTTACCCATCCCACATCTCACTTGGCCCTGCAACTTTTGCATCAGGAAGAAGGAAAAAAAGGCAGTAAGAAACCTGTAGGAATGCTCAGCAGCACTGGGGATGTTTGATGCTGCACTCCTTGTGTGCTGTTCCTGAAGTGCTTTTATATTCATTGGCATTTCACAGAAATCACTGCCCAGCCTGGTCAGAGTAGGCAGAAGTGTGAGGACTATGGGGTCAGCACTTCAGTTCTTTTAAGCATTGTAGTGGGGATGGACCAAGCCGTGATTTTAAGACTTTTTTCATCTATATGATCAGATAAACTTTTCTTTTTCCCCCAGCTATGTACGAACTATAAACCAGCAACTATATTCCCATGAGAGCTCTGACTATTCCCTCTTGGAGGGATTAGTTTGAAGAAATAACTTCCACCTTATCCCAGAGTCTGTCATTAACATGCTGGGAGACAAGAGCAGTGAACTCACCGAACTTTTAGTGGCAAATAGATGTTTGTGCTGAAGGAAGACTAAATCCATCTGTCAGGTGCTTTTTTTTTTTTTTTTCTGTGATCAGAGCTGATATTTTTAGTCTCAGTGATTGGATTTCCAGCCAGTCACTATGTACTCAGGAGGAAGAAACCAGTTTGGTTAGCTTTTTTTCTGTTTCTCAGCAAGTAGAACACTGTATTCCATTTCTGTGGACCGTGACATCCCATGGCACATTAAAAGCCTTATTCAAACCACAAGACAGCCATATTTTACACTCAGCAGGAGACTGTAGGAAGAAGTATGAGGCCAGGGTTGTTCTGACTGTAGACAGTTTGTCTAACTGGGAATTAGGAAGAAAGTTTAGGACATTCTCTACCAGTTCATGTGATCCTGAAATAAATAAAGAGAAGATTGCCTCGGTAGGGAATTGCTTTGTATTGCAAGAGACTCTGCATAGAGGAAGATTTATATTCAGAAGGAGTTGAATCTGCCCTTGTGCTTTTGTTCTAAGTCTCATCCATTGTGAAAGTATAACAAAACCTGTGGAAACATCAAGGACAGTCCTGAAATGAGCAGGATTTTATTTTCTGGTCTACGCCTGAACAAAGCAATTGCATAATAGGATCTCAGCTTAGTTCATAAACCAGGTTCATGATATCTGGGAACTAATTTTCTAGCCTGGGACATATTTCATGTGCTGATCCACAGTTTTACCTCAAAATCATAAGAAATTAATCAGATAGTTGAAGAGCTTGAGAAGTCCTTTATTAGCCTGCTCAGCATTTTATTCTGATTGATTTTTCCAAAGAGATGATGACAAGAATTTCAGGAATCACTTCTGCCTTCTGAAACAATAATCTGCTGTAATTTACTGAACTCTACAGCAAAACTCTCAGGCGTCATTCATCATATATACGCAGAGTAATCATATTTCCTATGGCTACCCAGTCTACTAGACTGGAAAGGGGTCTTATATATCAGACATATATCGGCAGTAGAAATACACTGCTTCTACTTTTTGTCATCCTCAAATTGGCCATTTGGTGCTTGGGTCCACAGAATAACACACTACCTGGTTTTAGAGTGAAAATTATCCTTTTCTGTAGGATATTTAGAATATCATGATATAAACAGGGACTGCACATCACAAAACAGGTTTTCCACACTTTGGTTATGGAAATGAACATGAAAATGTTCATTTGTATTGTGCCTGATTTTCCAAGGCCACTTGTTCCCATATTTGACTGCTTGGTGCTGTTTTCCCACTCAGAAGATTAAGTCTCAGCATACCTTCAATTCTTTAATTTGCAAGCAAGAGGAATAAATTTACTCCCACCAAACAGTAACTTCACAAGCGGGTCAGTGGGGCTGTTTGGAGAGTAATGTAGCTTAATGTAATTCTAAGCCTTTTGAAATCTGGTCCAAACACATCATGCTTAATGAATACTTTCCATCACCATTTGAATCTATTGAGAGAAAGAAAAGGTGTCTTTACAAGAGACCTTTGCTTCTTTGTGTTGTAATACTTCTTTTCCTGGCAATCTTAAAGGGTTCACCACCACTTCATTATTTCAGTGTAACAAGAGTATTCATCTTACCCTTGCTGACTTACAGATATCCTCAATGATTGCAGCTGCAAACACCAGGAAATGTAAAGGTAACATAATGGCAGCTTTCCCATTTACTAACCACTATCTTTCAAAACTCTCCTTCCCCCCGAAGCTGTTGCTTCATTAATCTCCACGCGTGACTGAAAGCGTTAAAAGCTTTCACGGGTAATTCGTTACAAAAAAAAAAAAGACTTCTGGGGGACGCTTCCCAGCGTTTTAAAGAGCTTGCTCTGCTGTGGTGCAAAACACATTTTGAAGTATTCCTGCTTCGGAGCCCCCCCGAGACGTCCCGAGATGCCGGTGGCCGCGCAGGACGCGGAGCCCGCCGGCGCTCCTGGCGCTCGGAGCCGGGGTGCCCGGGGGAACATCTCCCCCCAGCGGCCGCTGCGCCGCTCTCCTTCTCCCGAGGGCTTGGATGTTCACTTTGGGGAGGAAGGAAACCCAAACAAACACGCTTCAGCCTTAATTATAATTTCTCGTAAGGCAGTGGAGGTGATGGGTGTACCTCTCGCTGCGTAACTCTGCGCGCATCTCCCTGCCGATAGCCACCGGTACTGCTGTACTCGCAAAGCCCTGCAGATCACCACCGCGAGCGGCAGAGCTACTGCAAGTGAATTAAACTCAAATGCAGTCCTGTGAACTGAATCTTTGCACGCTGCTTTGTATCTGTCTCCACTCTGCACATTTTTTCACTCGCCGTTTCCAAACAAGAGCAACAGATTTTGTTAATCAGTGTCAGAAAGAAACGCACTTGACCACCTTATCCACCATTGGCACAAACCCTACAGTGAAGAACGACGTGTCTGCAAACTGGAGACCGCTGCTGCAGCCTTCCCCACTCCTGGCCCTTGTGGCTCTGGGAGACACCCAGCTCAGCCCCAGCCCTCTCAGGGCAGCTGGCTGCTCCACATCATTGGTGCTGGTGTTTTACAATAAACATATTTGGGTGGCTAGATCCCCTTGGCAGATGCCGGGAATTACCAGCCGGTCTCTTTCTCAAGCAGTGGAACATGTTGTCCCTGCTAGCCTCATGCACAGCTCAGTTAGCTCCCTTCTTGCTTCCCATCCAGTCACCCAGGCAGGTGCATTCTCCCAGTTCCAGCCAGTGAGGAAAAGAAGCTGGTTCCTCTCATATAGTAGACTATTAGCATCAAAAGAAAGATATTTTTTAGGCAATTTGAAATTGGTCTACATTTGCAACATCAGTTTAAGCAAAACTTTATAATTGTCTTAGCGATCAATAAAAGTAACCACCAAGTCTTGCATGGCATAAGTTAAGAAGAAGGATGAATGTTCCCTTCACAGAAATTTAGGAAATTATCTTGTTAAGGAGAATCTTCTAGGCTGATAGCAGCTACCAATTGAACTTTTCTTCTCTGTATTGGTTTGTGCTTTATGTCTTTCTGTTCTGACACTGACCAACAAAATGTCTCCCTTGCTTAGAAGTGGCAAGTGAAAAAAAAGAACATATCAGAATGTAAGTGGAGGCAAAACTGGAATAAGGCAGCATGTGAAAATTCAACTTACAGAGCTGAATTTGTGTTAAATACACTTGCAAAATTTTCAAAAATTTTATGACTGTTGATATGAAAGGAGAAGGTTACAGTTCTACATTTTCCCACATTAAAGGGTGTTTGTTAAGCCTGTATAAATCAGCACAGCTGAAAGAGTAGTTCTTACTACAGTTACAAGCAGTATTATGACTTCTGTGACTGTAAAATACCCAGGGGAAAAATGTTTCTATTTTACTTTTGATGGGTTTTTTGTGGATCTGATTTCATCCTTCCCCTCTCCAGTCAGCACCTTTGTGTGTGTATCCTTTCAACAGCATGAAGGGCAGCAGACACGTGCCCTCACCCGTGGCTTAGGAGCAGCACCCCTGCTAAAGCCTGGATTCTCCAGCTGAAATCTGGGAGCCTGTGTTTGCTGTCTGGTGAAGTGGTGTCTGGTAAGAGGAAAAGAATTCACTTTTAAGCCCCGATCTATGGGGGACGTGTGAGATTCCACTCCCAGTCTTCCGCTTGTCTTCATGGGGCCTTTCCCTCTTTAACACTTCTACTCCTCCATAAAGCAGAGCTGAAACAGTTCAAGAGGTTTCAAAAGAAAGGTTGAGGGAGCCAAATGCATGCACAAACAGGCAAGTGTGTGCTACTGCACAATACTTTTCCTTAGAAATCATACTAAAACACAGGAAAACTTGGCTGTATCATTCCCTGAACCCGACTAAGGGAATCAGCTTCTGACTGTAAGTGGATATTATAAGAAGCTGTCATATTCTAGGAATACCAGCTGGCATTATTGTTAACTCCCAGAGCATATTTCCCCTCCTTCCCAGGCAGGCCTGCAGGTGAGAGCCCTGCTATCTAGTGAAGTAGTGGCAAAGCCAACATGGCCAGCTCTTGCCCTGTCTGTGCCTTCCAAACTTTGTGAGCAATGGAATACTGGTTATCAACCTCCCAGAAATTCTATAGACTGCCAGGCATCCAGGTCAAAGTTTTACTTGAAAACTCTTTAAGATTATGTACAAGGATGGTGTATTTTTGGCCATCAGGCTGCAGTTTGATTAAATCAGTGGCTTATGTACACTATGATTTCTACCAGAACAAAGTAGTAGCCAAGGAGTAGTTTGCTGATTGGATTTTGATTATCAGTCAAGGGGCAACAAACTATAGTATTTTCATAGTAAATAAGGGACACATTTATTTTCAGATTGGATGTGAAAAAACCACAAAGATATGTAATCTAATTGATCTGAACAAATTAGTGCAGAAAGGTTAATCAGAATAGAAATGTGCCATGAGTCAGGATGACCTATGTCCTGTAGGACTCAGTCATTTCTCTCATTTCTCTCCATGGCATAACAAATTTTTCTTTCTTAATAGACCTGTGACCTATTTATTTTGGTGAGCACTTTCTGTTCATGTTAATAATTTGAATAAATTGATCAGACATACAAAAAGAAATTCATTCATTCTCCAATTACCAAAAAACTTCCCATGATGTCTTTATTTGAACTAGTTGATAAGATTTTATTGGAAAGTGGAACTAGGAGTTTTCAAAAATTCCTGTTTCAAAAAGGAGCCAATAGCCCTCTAGGCAGAAATTATCACAAACAGCTGACTACTTCTGATAAAGAGTATTAGTGGACAGAGATACAAAACAGTTTTTCAGTGTAAGATCATTAATTTCCTGGTGTCTTTTTAAAAACAAAAAACAAATAAAAACCCCAACAAACAATCTCAACACCATAAATTCTTCTACCTAAGGTTTCAGCAATTGGTATTCTTAGAACACAGCAGTGTAAAATAAAAGGGAATGTGCAGTGGGGACACATCCTGAGTCACAAGAAGAAAAACTAAGATCAAATAGGTACACTGAGCTTTAACTTTCATTCAACTGCTATTTCAACCATGAATGAAATTAGGAAATGCCATTGTACTTCATATTTGCAAGTGTATGATGAGTTCAATAGCATTATCAATAAAATACATGCAAAATCCAAGTGAAGTGGTGGTAAAGTTTATTATATAAAAGGGAAATATAAGTGGCCTGACTCCTTGGATAGCCAGAAGTAGTACTAAAGCTCTGGCAATTTTGGATACAGTAAAATCAGAAGAGCCACAGAGCTACCTGACTTACTTGTTGGTTCCTACATGACTGCATGCAGACTTCAGACAAAGGCATGTGAGTCTGCAAGATCATCCTCTGCTTTAGCATGGTATCAGTTGGTTTTACAAGCCTGCAGAACTGGGCCAGTGACTGTCCTGGCTGGGTTTGACACTGCACAAAGAAAGGAAAGTCAATTCTTTCCTCATTGCCATGTGGCAGCTGATAGTGGGGTCTTGCAGGTAAGTTCTGTCAGAGGAGAACTCTTCCAAAACCCTGTGTTAGGCAGGTCAATCCTTCAGCTCCCAATCCAGCCAACAGAGCATTTCAACCCAGAGATCCAGGGCAGGAAGGACACAAGCTACTCTCCATCCATCTCCAGTGGAGAGGACATGGGAGCACCTGCCTGGGTCACAGGGCTCTCAGTGTGCCACCATCTGCAGGCTGGTACAGTGCTGGAGGACTGTGGTCACCACAGGAAATAGGTGTCAAGGGGAGTTTTGAGCACAGGGGGTTGCTCTGAGTGATTACCCTTGTGTCGTGGTTTAACCTCAGCCAAGCCTCACGTAGCCACTCACTGCTCCAACCAGTGGGATTGGGGAAAGATTTGGAAGGGTAAAAAAGAACTCACAGCTTGAGATAAAGACATTAACAGGGAAAGCAAAAGCTATACACAGAAGTAAAGCAAAACAAGAAATTGATTCAGTGCTTCAGGGCAGGCAGGTATTTAGTTATCCCCAGGAGAGCAGGGCCCCATCATATGTAACAGTGACTTGGGAAGACAAATGACATCACTTCAAATGCCTCCCTGCTTCCTCCTTCTTCCCTCACTTTATGTACTGAACATGATGCCATAAGGTCTGGAATATCCCTTTGGTCAGCTGGGGTCACCTGTCCTGGCTGTGCCTCCTCCCACCTTCCCATGCACCCCCAGCCCCTTCACCAGTGTGGCAGCACAAAAAGCAGAAAAGGGAGTAACGAAAACACCTCTGTATTATCAGCTCTGTGTTCAGCACAAATCCAAAACAGAGCCTCATACCAACCACTGTGAAGAAAATTAACTCTATCCCAATCAAACCCAGCACACCTTGGCTCTGCTTGCACATTTTCCCATGTCTGCACTGCTGAAGCTCCACACCAAATGTTATTTTGGAGCAGACATGGACCTGGATGTACCCTTGGGCACCTGCTGCTTTGGTGCTACTGCTACAAGTGCAAGAGCACACGACTGGCAAAGACTGAGGCTCTGAGTAGGTTTTCCAGAGGTGATGTCTACCAGTACATAGAGATGGAGCTCTAACAGATGTCCTGCTTTTGTGTGCCTACTTATTTGATACTAGAGAACATTATTCTCCCCGTTTGCTCTGAACAAAGGCAGGAATCCTGCACTTGGGGTCTGAAATCATGAAAACAGTTGGTTTACTCTGACCAATTAACAAAACTTCCATTACCTACCAAAAAAAAAAAAAAAAAAAAAAAAAAAAAGAAAAAAAAAAAAAAGAAAAAAAAAGGGTAATTATTATATAAAGAATTCCTTATAAACTCAAGGATCACATTTAAGGCCTTCAGGTCCTCAGGGTCCCCAATATTTCTCTTTCAACATGACTAATTTGAAGTCTATTACATACTCCCGGTCAAAGCCATATTTACCTGCTCTGTGGCTCTTGTTCAGATTAATTAATTAATTAAAATTAAGTTTAGAAATCAGGTTTTGTGAATTTTAACAGTAATTATTCAAAGTAACTATGCAAATGAACAACCCTATAATTTTGTTTGTGAGAGACACCAAAGATAGCTGCAAGCACAAGTAAGAAAACACAAATTTCACCTCAGACAAACAGTACTGGGTGATGGTTTTGAGACATGAAATTGGACCACAAGTTTTCAGAGAGGGAAAAAATCTTCAGTGTATATATGTGTTCTATGAAATTTGTTATTCTCATTCCTAGTGCCACAGCACTGTGAGGGAGAATTCGCCTTGGGAATATGCTAGCCTTCTCTCCAGAGGCTCCTCCTATCAACAATAGTAGAGGAAAAATCAGAAGATTTTAAAATACAGAACCTTTATTTTTTTCATAGGCTAATTAGAAACATGCCACAGACACAGACTCAGAGCCATACATAAAGTCCTGAGTGAGATATAAAAGATTATCTGAAGGAAAAAAAGATTGCCTTTCCGTTCAACAACACAGGGCTTGTGCAAGTTCCTAGTTATTTCATTCAGGAAGAATCAAAGTTTCCTTTCAGGCACAGAAAAACATTGAGCTCTGACTCTTTGTGTAGTCAAACACAGTGCTAATAGCAGTCATGTGGTATCAATCCTATTTCCAATACTTCAGTTAAATGACAAGAGACATTTAAAAGACAAAATATTCCTCCAATCCCAAGGATTGCTCCAAGAAGGCTTTTTTAGGGCTTCAGTACAGGGATTAGTGTGAAATCCATTAGCATGGGCAATCACTGAGACCCTCTGCAGTCTACTTTTGGAGTCAACATGGGAGATGACTCCTTTGGTTCAGGATGGGGGGCTGTTTTTCTAAATTGGTATGTCTACTCCTCTCGGTAAAGGTTAAAAGCAAATCTCATCAATATGTTATACTCTTCAAATGCTAATCTAGATAACCAAAGAAAGCATTCTGCACTGCAAGAGTCTTTTAGCTAGATTTTACTCTTCCTGTTTAATATCCCAGAACTCAGACCATTTCCAGCAGGATCTGCAATGATGATGGAACAGGTAGTGCTTTCCAAGTGACAGCCTAAATGTAAGATGGTCAGCATCATCTCTCTGGTCAGCAGACATCTGCAGGAAGAATATTCAGAGAATATCCCAATATATTTGATTTTGGATTCTTTACCACAGGATGAGCAAGAATAATACAAATACTGCAGTCAGCCATGATTTTATTAAGGAAAAGTCAAAAAACACGGTGTTGTGAAGTTACTGTTGATTGCAATCAGCCACCTCAGTTTTCTCAGCACAGCTGGCATGAACAGCTCCCAGGAGACTCCACGCAAAATCCTCTACAACATCAGGTGTGAACAAGCCTGCAAGCTAGCTGAACTCCATCTTCAGAAGAGTACACTAGAAACAATGAAAACAAAGGCCAAAAATGACGATGAAATAAACTAACTGTTCACTTTGAAGTTTAAACCTTCCAGACCTTCAAGACCTTCAAGAGTGAATAGTGACTGACCCAGAACACCGCGAATTCCCATGGGAATAAATACGTCTGGTCACTAGGTGTCAGCCTTGCCTCTACCAGGACACAGGACCTTCTTCTTCCTGTCCACGCTAAGCAGATGCAACTCTCTGAGCGCTACAAATGACCGTAGCAGTCTCGTAATTAGGGCAGAGGAGCAGACAGAGAAGGATGTTTGTGCTTGTGTACCTGGAAATACCATATTTGTTACCTTCAGGTTTGGATGCTGGAAACAAAGACAGGTTTCATGCTGAGTTGATGTGACTGGATGTCACCTGCAGAGACAGCAGAGAAATGATGCTCTCTAACAATGAAAATATCAGCAGGGTATTAGCAATGAATGAGTAAGTGTTTTGCAAGCCTCACAGTATTTACTGTTTATCCTAGAGCACCAGTTTCTGGAATATTGCCATCACATGAAAATGCTGGCTCCCACTTCTTAAATTTGCTTCTAGTCTTGCTGGATACAGGAACAATACTTGGAAACAAGATTCCTGCAGAGCTGAAAACTCTAAGGGCAACAAAGAAAACCTAAAATGCATATTCTTTAAATAATTTCTTGACTACTTACAGTTCATAACAGTATAGTCAGCAAAAACAAAGAGTAATTAAACATACAGCAGACTTTCAGTGGTGCTGAAGAATACACATTTCTGACTTTGGAATCTCTTCAGGCGGATTCTCATACCTTGATTCTCACATTCCCAAGTCTCCAAAATTATTTTTCCTTTGGCCCCAGCCTACCATAGTACCATAGGTGCATGTCAGTACCCATGGTGATCTGCTGCCACTGCAGTTTTCCAATATGCCATAAGCAAAGCCATCCAGCTCAGTCAAGAACAACAGCTGGAATTGGAACAACATGCAGTTTTCACAAGTTGCAGCAAAAATTACTTGACAGGTTTTTACCTCCCATTTTCTTCTTAGGTTCTCTTAATGCACAGATAAGCTTTCCCACACCAAACACAAAATCAGAGCACCCCAGTGCTTCAACCCCCTCAGAGACATAAAAATGAATGCAGAAAAACTGACCTAGGTAGAATTTTACTACACAATCACATCCTCACTATGGTAATTCATTTCATGATCATCCTACAGTAAATACCTGCCTTTAACAATGAACTTAGAAGGGCTGGAGCCTTCCAAAAACAACAATAAAAACAAAGCCCAACAGCAAAGTCACATTTAGCTCAGACATTTTACCTAGAAGTCAGGGCAGCAGCAACATCACATCACCCAAGTCCAACATAAAACCAGTAGAATAATATTTTGTCTGGATCATTTTCAAGCCTAGTACATGGCCCATACCCAGACTGCCTGCTGCAATAAGCGCAATGGCCTTGCCAAGCAAAAAAAAAACCAACCAGGAAAAACAAACAAACAAACAAAAAAGATGGGATAAATGATTGCCTGTGCACAAAAACCAAGTACATCACTACCAAATCTGTGTTTTATACGAACATCACAAGCTGTCACAGTAGCTGTAGGGGGTACCTTATGAGATATACTGGATGCATCTTCTGAGATAGCAGAGAGACAACATCTGTGTTGAAGCATCTCAGTCACCTTCTCTAGCCATTACAAGCAGCACTTGTGAAGCAGACACCTCAAGAGAGGCACCATCCTGCTCTCCCAATTTTTCTTTTGCAAATGGAGTTGAGTATAATTTCTGTTCTTCGCTTATAAACATATACATTAGAACTAGCACAAACATCAGCATGTATTACACAAGGGTCAAAGAAGGCAGGCAGGCAAATTTTGAGTGGAAATATCAGTGCGGAGCTAGGGACTGGGAGTCATCCACCTTGAAAGTCAGGGGAGATGTCACCAATTTCTGTATCCCGGAGAAGCTGCTGTCTCCAATAGTTTTAAAACAACACTGTCTGATTGCCAGCATCTCACCTCTTGAGGCACCAATAGATCCTCTAGATTGCTTTTTTCACTAAGTAATTTCAAAAGCATGCTTATTTTCAAAGATAAATACAACCTAGTAGATCAAGTTTCACAAGTTCCCAATGGCAAAGCTCAGCAGCACACACTGGTGATATGTTGATCCTGTGGAGAAATTCCAACCATTAACTTCAAACATCTTGGGTCACTGAGAACAATGAGTGGGATTCAGCTCCAGATGCTGAAGTTTTGGGTGCATACAAGAGGGCTATGTTACAACTCCTGTCACAGTCAGTAGAGTCTAGAGTGTCACTGAACTGCTTGGATGTCTGCTCCAAGCTGAACATGGCTTTTCTCTAAGCTCTAGATAACAACTGTATCAATCACATTACTACAAAAGCAGCGAGACTCCTGTGGGAGGAGTTTGAAGTACTGTTTACATGTGAGCAGTGTAAATTTAAACCTGCATTAATTTTGACATTAACACAATACCTCACTATAATAACTGTATAAGGAACTTGAATTCCAATTTTTGAAGCACTGAACCACAGCTATGTTCAACTAAAAAAATGCATCTCCCTTGTCAGATATCGAGTGAATTTATTTTTTTATTTTAAGGATCTCTGCACAGGGACCAAACTACACCAGCATCACAAAAACCCCTAGAGAACTAGTTTATCATAAATTTACACATCAACTTATTTTTCATAGAACCACTCTATGTCCACAAACTTCTAGCTCTCATTACTTGCCCAAGGAATAAAAACCGGCAGATTTTCAGGCTAAATATGGACTAATCTGCTCATATTTATAGACTAAAGCCCAGACAGGACAATGCTACCATGAAACAGAACGAATCACAGAAGCTGAAGAAAAGTGTGAGGAAAGATAGATTTGAGCATTGGTCCATTGAATGCAAAATTGTCTGTCCTTTCATACTGGTATCTAGTGTGTGCAATTCTGATTTAAGTGCACAGGCACTCTTCTAGGAGTGTTCATTGACTGATAAACACTAAATTCATTGCTCAAAGGGCCCTCCAAGTTGCTTGGCATGTGGCTTGGAATCTACAAGGTTAACAAGTAAACAACATTGCTGCTGACATTTTTAACAACAAAAGCAACACCAGTCCAGGAAACTCAAGCCAATTCCCCCCTACCCCCCCATATAAACAGATGCAGGAATGATCAACACTTTTCCTGCTCCAGAGGCACATAAAACAACCAGATTTTCAAACCCAGAGTGGGCCAGACAGGATGACACTGTGAGAATCATTGAGCCCTGTAGTTCCCACCACTACAACGGGAAAGGTGAGAAGAGACCTTGGGAAGATGCAGATGCTTCAGAGGGAATATTAAGCACAGGAGACAGAATACATCTGAGGATAGTTTGCTTCCACTGAGAAACTATCCTTCTTTAGACAATGCCATATATTTCTGCTACAAAAGACCAAGAGGAGCCACCTGGGTGGGAGATAAAGGAGCTGAAAATGTTCATTATTTTCCTCTAATGGGCAAGAACCCTGTCACACTTGGACCTCTCTTTTCATTGAGTAAACCATTACCTTAAACTGAAGTGTGGATTGTGAGCTACGTAAAATTATTCCTGTCTGATCACATTTTTAGAAAATTTTAAAACATAAAGCTGCATATAGAATATTAAATGGGACATTTTGGATATACAGAGCATGTTTTAGACATACATAACAGTTAAATATTTAAAATATGGGACTTGTGCAACAATTTCAAATTGCTTACAGAACTTGTGTTTAACAGTGCAAAATTAGTTTTGCATTAGCCTTTAAGGTTTTAATACAGAAAATAATAGAAAATATAAATAATAGTAGAAAATAATAAAACACTAATGAGAAGGTATCTTCCTAATTGATCACTTTTATATGACTTCCTGGAGGACTAACATCAATTATGCTTCTGTGTCAAAACAATGCTGGCACACTGCCAGCGAAGATTCAGATCAGGGCCACTGATTTAATTTATTCCTTTTTGGAAATCAGTGGATTGTACAGTCAACTTTTTTGACTGTTATACACAAAATTTTATGTGAAGTATAATGAAGCCAAGTTATCACTGTTATACATATGAGAGAACGGAAAACACATATTTTTAATTCACTTCATTTTGAGTCTGCAGTCAGCTACCTGTAAGTATAGCATTGACTGGCTGCAGTCAGTAGAATCTGTTCCCAAGAAACACATGATTTCTAATTATCACAGGATGAAAAAACAAGGTATGTACGTTTACAGACCTTATTTAGATTGCAGTCTCACATCTGTAATCAGTTTAATCAAGTAGTCGTTCAGAAGTATAATGTTGCTGATAAAAATTGACATGGCTTTCAGCATTTTGTGACACAAATAAAAGTTCCTTTTCCTCAGCTACCCTATAATACTTTTCCACTTACAGTAGATTGGGTACTTCTTGCTGTGTCACACCTTGCTGCACATGAAAAAGCCCTGTCAAAACAGGGTATCCAAGACAATCCTTTATCTTATGAACATGAAAACATGGTCCACATACCTAAGTAACAAGAATGGTTTTAGATGCCAGCATTGGCTTAGTCTTGCACCAGTAAGCCTGACATATAAACAATAGTCCTTTGGAACACTGTTTATTATGGATTTATTAGAAACCTTGTCAATAACTTACTTGTGCTTTTGATAATTCTGTATCTGGTTGCTAGAAGACTTGTGTTCCTGATGAGATAAAATGAACAGGAAATCCTCTATAGCTTTGTGACTTTTTGCACTTGTAAATAAAAATGCAAACAACTGATACAAAATACTGGCTACTGTTAACAGAAGAGAGAAAAAAAGACAAGCATTGCATACTTAAAATAAAGGAACATATAGCCCTTTTTTGCCCTCTCCAACTATAAGATGATAAAAGATCACCTTTATAAAGTAGAATGACCGGATTTTGTGGAACGTGGCTGTTTTGGCTCCAAGGTATTTGTAGTGTTGTAGTATCAGAGCCAGGATACAGCTGCCTTGTGACTAAGACATCGTTCACTGAATAAGTGCTATCCAATCCCTCGACGTCACCAGACATCTGTTTCCTGTTTTCATTCTTTCTTTCACTGTTATCATTTTATCCAAGTTACCCTTTCACCTGAAAACCATTTAGAAACCTACAGAAACCAGCGCGTGCACGCGTGTGTGTATCAAAGAAATTGATTCAGAAAAAAACTTGCTGAGACCAATTTGTTCATTTTAATACAAAGAGCAGAAATGGAAACAAACTTGCCTTCCCCCGTCTTCTCCTCCCCAAAATACACAATGATACATAAACACTTTTGTCTTCTGGTCTTCACTAATATGACTAACTTCCTTCTTCACTTCCAGTTAAGTAGCTTTCCTGTTGAGTACCACCACCTCCACAAAATACAATTGTGAATTGATTCATAAAAACAGAAACATTATGGCACAAATAAGGGAAGGCAATAAATACTCTTCCCCCTCTCCAACTCCTTCCCAAATGGAGGCAGTAGTAATATTGTTATTGTAAAGTTATTGTAATAACAAAAACTTGAAAAAAAAAAGAAAAAGAAAAAAGTATTGCTTGTCATTTAAGGCTGCAAACCAACAATCATCAGGATGCAGAACAGGATACATCTAAAGTGAGAAAGTTATTTACTTCACATTCAAGTTAACACCAACTGTACTTTTTTTGGCACACAGTATTATTCTTAACGTGTCAAAAAAGTGTTGGACACCTTATAAAATATGAATGTTAATGCCACTAAAACAAAATTCCTGCTATTCATAGTCCAATTTTATATTGCTGTTGTTTTGCTATGTTTCACCTATACTTAAACCCCAAGTCAGGGGAATGACCATTACTGATAGCATTTAACACACATTAACAAGGAACAATAGAAGTTGAAGAGTAAATTGTCAAAATTTAGACTTTTTATTTTTAATCTCTTGATTTCAGATTATTTAATCAGAATGAGAAGACTTGTTTTATTTTGTTCTGTGATTACAGATGGTCATATTCATTGATAAGGCAGGTTGTTGAGTGAAGGAAAAATCTGGGCTGGTTGACAAACACCAACAAAAATTCATCCACTTCATTTTATTGTCTGAAAGAAAAAGAAGATTTTTCTTAAATCCTCTCCCACTGAGGTATACCAGCAAAATACAGACGTTACACAGGAGAAACAGGAGATTCTAGCACACAGAGGACCTTCCCTATGAGATGGGATGGTTTGGCAACAACAGGAAACTCTAAGTAGCATTTCCAAAGGCACATCAAAATTGGAAAGCAAGATGACATCTCATGTTCTGTTCTCCTGAACTGTTTCCTGCATTCTTATAATCAAATTATGACTATTTTAAAGCCAAATTCAGCTTCCATTAAACCACATAATTATGAAGCAGCTCATTAACTTCCAAGCAGTCAGAGCACATTCTGATACATCATCTTGGTCTCCCCTCTCATCCTTCTTTACTGTCTGGTTCACTGTCTCAAATGCCCGGTCCACACAACGCCCAATGCTTCCACACAAAACCTACAATACTCTTGCATATTAATAATGCAGTACTCTGGAGAGACTGATAAAACAAACCTTTGTTGAAGAATAGTTTTCAAGACATAATCAAGTTGGTGTGATTAAAATGCTGTCTCCCATAAATACAATTTGCTCATAACTTTTCACAACATTTAAATTAATTTGTCCGCTGTCACACATGCAATCTGTGATCAAGCTGAAAACTGAATTCTAACTGTGTATTTCATCCATCACATCCCCATCCTTCATTATCTGCTGTCACTGTCATGCATTGACTCTGGGTTCTGCCATGCATTTTCATTAGTAAGATTACATTTGTGTCAGGACAAGTTTCAAATTCTGAATAATAAAAGCCATTGAATTAAGACAGCTATCTTCCCCCCCAGCCCCAAATTTAGACAGAAAGTTATGCTGAACTGCACACACTGTCCTCCTCAATTGCATATGAGGGAATAAAAGAAAAATCAAGTTCTCTCAAGTTCTAGTGCTGTTGATGGCAATGGCAAAACCCAAAATATAGCTATGAAATGGAAGAGGTTAATGCAATCTTTATTACTTTTTTATTTCTGGATCTTGTTACTTTTCCCCAATCAAAAATACCTCTTAGAGCTATTCAAGATACATTTTCTAGAACTTTTATCTAGAAATTTTATGCAATATGACTGTAAAACTAATTTTGGTTTTGTACGGTCATGTTTCCAATTTTAAACCGAGAGGGGGAAATATAAACTAATTATTAGGTCGAATGACTCTTTGGAATTATCCTCTGAAACAAATGCAACACCGAAACCTTTTGTCTGAAAAAAATAACTGGCAAACCAGTGGAAGAGAAAGTGCCCAGACCCACACTTTATGTCAGACTCCACATTGTTTTCAAATGTTAAGACTTCTGATACACTCTGTTATGACAATAAAAAAGTTGAGAGCTACACCAGAAGATTACATAAAGAAAAAATGTTTTTTCTAGTATAACAGGAATCTTAAAAACAAACAAACACACACCACTTCTACCCATTATTTCATACCCAGATGTTTCCTGTACACCTGCAATTGTGTCCAGTCCTGAATTCATGAGCTGTAGTATTTCAACAGACTCTCATCAGTTGGTTTCAGAATTTTCTTGTCTGCCAGGTTTACGATCCATCCAGGAGCAAGACCAAAAAATATCTGTCTAGGATCCTTGCGTGCACTTAACATCTTAAAGAGTTCATCCTTAGTTATGTCTGGTAAGACATAGCCATATTTCTTGGCAAGTTCCAGCCTGGCTTCTGCAACCTTAGATGGATCTGCCAGGTAGCCCCGATTCCTGGGATCTGTGTAGTAACGGACAAGGTCTTCGGGTGGGAGCATTCGCTTTGGGATAGGTTTGCCACGCAGGAAAAATACTACTGGCTTGCACAAAATTTCTGTGGGCAAACATGAGAGAAGATTAGTGACTGCACTTAATAACACAGATCTAAAGACATTAAATGACATCATCTTATTTTGTACTAAATTAGTTACTACACTCACATCCAAAAGGACCAAGCAAAAAATTGAATCTCAAGAATATTCTTGGACAGTATGAGATAGTGGTATGCAAGTTTCACTTAACCACACAAAAACCTCTGTTTTAACTGATATTTATAGTGCCAGTCTGGAGGAGTTGCTACTACAGTACATTTAGTTATCTTTCCCAAGTAGTCATTCTATAACTAAACTTATTTAAATGATTATTTCCAGGTTTGAAGCAATGCATTTGCACAGCTATTTACACAGTGTACCAACAAATGTCAAATTTAGTGCTTCTATGAGTATTTTAAATAAAGTATCAATGGCACATGCACCTATTTAGTCCTTTGTGGGATTATCCCATCTTCCTCAAAATTTACTGATTTTGGCACATTATATTCCAGAACCTTTTAACCTTATTATTTTTATAATTCTGTGGAACAAAAAAAATCCCAGAACTTATATCACCCCAGGGTAACATATTTTGCACACTAAAAATGTCTATTCCTCTTCTTCTCAGCCTCATTCACACATGAAAGCTGCATTATTGTCAATAAAAACTGCATGAATGAATGTCAGGCAGGATGCAGCCTCACGCAAAGCAAAGCCTCATTCTTCAGTGAAAGTGTTCTGAAAACAATAGCCATTTTAACTGGAATGATTCTGAGCTTCTGTAACCTACTTCCTCACTTTAAGTGGAAAAGCATTTTAAATTAAAAATATAAACATCCACAGTGTTTTTTAAATCTATTTTTTCCTGAGTTTTCTTAGCGCTATTAAACATGGGAAACACAAGACAAAAATCCAATAAAACAATATTTTTAGTTCCTCTATCTACAAAGCTATTCAGATTTCCTTAACTGCTTGATTGGTATACAACTACTAAAACTGGAAGTGCTAAACAGGTGAATGGTTAAAAAAGACAAAATTGAGGATGCATTATTATTCCTCCTTGGGGGCTGGAACTAGATGATCTTTAAGATCCCTCCCAACCCAAAGTATTCTATGATTCTATAAATATACATGTAACTGTTTTTGAAACTTTTAGAAACGGATGACTTTCTACTAAGAGTTGTGTTTGAAACTTTGATTTGGATCATTTAATCTTTGCACGTCCAAAAAAAAGAAAAAAGTCAGAAATTAAAAGAAGTTCTTACCCAAGCTCCTTGGGTCATAGAACGATGTGGTTACTACGCCTCCATTTTTTTCTATGGCTGCAATTGCTAATTCAGATGCCCTCTGCACTTCAATATTTACTTTTGCTGCAAAAATATCAGCGCCCTGTAAATTTCAACACATATTACAGTAACATTAAAATGAGTATTTTAAGACACACATTTATTCTTCTCTGAAAACTCGTAAGGAACATTAAATCCTGCAAAAATATTACAAATCGTCTGTTCCTGCACGAAGTTAGGTAACCAAATTGCTCTCAGTCACGTGGGCTGAATAAAAAAACCCTTTCCATTTCCAAAATATGCATACTTTTTTTTCAGAACATTTTAGTTTTCTATTCTAAAATATTTCTTCAGCCTTTTGTTATGTACTCCTTAACTCTGATTTCTGCAGTCCCTTGGGTATGAAGACATCCTCCGGAGTTCTTTCTTTTTTTGCTGACACACAGTGCCCTCTAGTGGATTTACGATCCACTAAAGTCCCACAGCAAACTAACTTGGAGAATCAAAGATGCTTCCAAACCATGGGAATGACAACCTGAAAGCCTGAAGTACCAAGTGTGTTGTCTCCATACCTCCTCCACCAGCTGGACACCGTAATCCCTCTTGAGAGGCTGCACTGTCACACCTCTGGCGTTAGTCAGCTGAGTTAAGTCAATCGGCTGCGTGGGGTCAACTCTGCCCAGATCAATCAGGTACTGCAGCCTCTGAAGACTCAGAGGCTGGTACTGACGTCTGAGGCTGGGGAGAGAAAGACAAAAAAAAAAAAAAAACAACACAAACAAAACAATGAGAAATTTACAAAACTCAAGTTTTAATAGCAACTGGTCAACTGAGATATTCTGGTTTGTATCTAGTCCTAAACCAAAAAAATACTAAGTCATGACAGTGTCAACATTTCTTGGCAAACCAACAAGACTGTAAATAACTACCACTTTCAAAGTGAATCCACCTTGGGTGCTTCGCTGACAGACTGTCAAAAACCAAACTTCTCCTCCCATACAAACACAGTCAAAGACTACCAGCAAAATTCTGCACATGCATAGCTTACACACAACAACATTTTCTCATCCATTACCACTGTACTCAACATCTCAGAAAGCATTGAAAGGAATCTCCCTCAAAACACCATCAAGGAAGAGAAATATTGAGAAAATAAGCATTAACCCACAATCCCCAAGGAGCTGGAATCTCTTGCCAACAGCCACTGGCTTCAGCAGAACCTACTTTTGTTTTCTCTCACGTTCTAACTTTACTGTCCAAACTAATCTCTAGCACTGTTTTGCCAGAGTCTATTCCTGTCTGTGCACACCACTTATGCTGATACCCAAAATTTCCTCCTACAATCCATTTGATGGCTGCTATCGGAAGGCTCTGAATGGCAGCTCAAAAACCGGGAAGCAGCTGATCTCTGTTACTGGCAAGCCATGTACAAAGGACAAGCAACAAGAATTTGTGCTGTGAGACAGCCCCTTACAGAGAAAGGGTTCAAGAAGTGGAGGCAGAAGGAGGAGTGAGGTGAAGATAACAGGCAGAGACATTGTTCAGCGTGCTCCCTCCACCCCAACAGCGTCACTCGAGTGCACTTACAGTGCTCACCACAGAACATTTACAGCAGCCTGACAATGAATTTTTGCAAACAACATTGAAACTACAGAGTACTTTTTTTTTGTTTTCACATGCTGTCAGATGTTGTTAAAAACAACTAGATCCTAATAATTTCTTGTCACTGCAGGAGGCTGGATTTTTGCTGTTGGTTATGAACTTTTGAACCACTATTACCATAAGAAGCTGAGTGTCTGCATTCTACAGCATTTCCTTTGCAGGACTGTGGATTTACACACTGCCTTCAGCTAAAGTGCTTCTTGTTTACTCTTACAATAATTTAGCAAACAGGAGGAAATAAGAGTACCTGGAAATAGAATTTCAGTCACATTTCAAAACTATTAAGATTCAGAGGAAACCCTTAAACTGGGACAAGCCTTCAAGTTCTACTGCATGCATTAAGAATGGAAATATAAAAGTGCTCAGCTATTTAATGAAGTGGTATCAGGAAATGGAACATTAAATCAAGTCTAACAATTCACAAATACCCATTAGTCCTTTCATCCTTGAACTGTCTGCTTGGTGTAGCAGGCTTTTGTTACTACTGCCTGTAACAGCATTGTATGGACAAAGAAGTTTGCAAGACCAGATCAAAAAGCAACAAAATGGTTGCTGGCCCAGGTAACACAAATGCTATCTGATGAAACAAATCCAACTTTCAAAAAAATTTCCTTCATTTTAATCAAAAATTTTTAAATTATCAATATAAGTGAAGGAAATTTGGAAACACTTCTGACATACACCTCTCCAGGTAAGAACAGTGACTGGAGAAAAGTCATGTTAGAAGAATAACCTTCAACATTAAAAAGGTGGAATAAGGACACAACACAAACAAGCACAATGTGAAAAAAGGACAGAAGTATTAAACAATGCAAAATGCCCAAGGAGAACAATGGTGAAAGGTGGTTTAATGCTTCATCCAGCAGATTTGGTATTAAAGAGCTTGTTAGGATCCTAGATGTAACAGGCAGGGCACAGACAGACAAACACCAGTGTCAGAGGGATGAAAAGGTAGAACCATGAAGAAAAGCAGAATTGTTTGGCTGGCAGCATATCAGAGCTTCTGGTGAATAAAGTGAGGAGAAACAACAAAGCAAGGCTTTGGATTGCACTTCCATGCCCAACATCCTCACTCCAGTCACTGGGACTGCTCCCATTCAGTTCACTGGGTTATGAACCAAAAACAAAAACAAGCAGGAATGAAGGAATAGTTTCAGAGGAGAAATTCACTCAGCTGGAAGAGGAAAGGTAGTCTGCTACACATGAAGGATTATGAGAAGAGAGTAAACAAGTAGATGTGCAAAACAGGAAATAATTAATTAAAAGAATAATCTCACAAGAAATGGGAAGTTCTTCTAGTAAAGCAGCTAACAACCTGAGAGGAATTTGGGAAGCTGAACTTTTCAGTTAGGCCTGTTTTGGCACCCTAGATTCTTGCTTCAGGAGAAAGATCAAGAAATGCAGACAATGATTAATTTCCAAGTAAACATTTAGAAACTTACCTATGTCCCTCATTAAATCCATATTTTGGTATGGCCAAGTAGAATGGAGTTTGGCCACCCTCAAAGCCCAGTCGGGGTCGATTCCCTCTTTGTCTTTCTCCTTTGTGACCTCGGCCACACTTCCTACCCCCGTACCTTCCACGGCCACGTCTTCTTTCCTGCAAAACAATCAGTGGTACATTTAGACAACTACTGCAGAGACCAGTACCTATAAAACATTTAATTTCAGAGACAAACAATTGAAAAAATTCTGATTCTTGAGGAAAAATTAAGTTATAGGCGTTTTCTAAGTAGAAAAATAGAAAAGCAGTTAATGTGATTTTTGCAGAGCACAGCTTTAGGCTGGCATCACAAATAGTCTGGGGATAAATCAGCTGCCTTTGGTGGCAGGGATGGTCGAGTCTTGCACAAAACTGCATTTGAATTCTGTACTATTCAGTAGTCTTCAGCACTTTTAGGAGAGTGCTGCTTGCTGTTTCCTTTTCTGTTCCTATGGTTTCAGCCTCTGAACCTCATCTCCCTGTTCACGAATATTCCCCCCAAACCACAAGGGTTCCTCCCTGGTTTCTTTTCGTAATTTCTCTACCACTTTATAAGGAGACAGATCACAGGCTTGTCTTTGAGAAACAGCAACAAGAATGTCAGCTGGCATCACATCTGTACACCTTCTAACCTTCTATTTCCAAACATATTACTCCATCCCATAAACACCTGGAGTTCGAAGCCTTTTACTATTCCCCTCCAGCCCCAGCAATGCCCTGAGGTTCAGCCAGCACCAGCCATCACCCAGCTCCGTGGGGATGGCCACACACATCGGCCACGAGGCACGCAAAGGGCAAGCGGCGGGCCAACACACACACAGACACACAGACACACACAGAGAGAGAGCAGTGCCATCCTCTCCTCTGCCTCTCCACGCCTCCTCTGGCCAGGCCGCTCTCCCGGCCGTGCCGGGACGGTGTCCTTCTGACAGCCCCGGGGTAAACCACACCCTGGGGACGGGGCGCGCTCGCTGCCGGGTCCCAGCCGGCAGGCCGCAGGCACTCACCCGCTTTTTTGAGCCGGGGTTGGGCCTTAAGTTGGCCAGGCTGACCCTGGGCAGCGAGCGCAGCAGCTCCAGGGCCCGGTTCGCGCCGCTCCCGCTCATGGCCGCTCCCTCCAAGGGCGCCCGCGGGAATCGCGCCCGGCCGCCGCGCTTTACGGCAGCGCCGTAAACCGCACCTGCCGCGCCTTCGCAGCGGTGTCGCGCAGGCGGCGGCGGGCGGGCCCGGTGTTTCAGAATTCCAAGGGTCGGGCACGTTCCTCGTGCGCTTCCTTTCCAGCACCGGCTGAATTATTACTGAGACCACAGCCGAGTGTTGCCAAGCCGAGTCTCTAAAACCATCGGGCTGCATCTAACCCCGGCTGGCCCGTGGTGCGCCTGTCCCCGTGCAGGTACTGGAAGTGTCCATTGCGGTGGGAGACTCCCGTGGTTTAACCCCGGCCAGCAGCCAGGCCTCACCCCCACCACTGGGATCGGGGGGAGAACTGGAAGGATAAAAGGCAGAAAATTCGTGCGTTGAGATAAAGACAGATTGCTAGGGAAAGCAAAAGCTGCGCATCCAAGCAAAGCAAAAGAAGGAATTAATTCACTTTTTAGCATGGGTAGGCAGGTGGTCAGGCATCTCCAGGAGAGCAAGGCCTCACCGTGTGTAATGGTCACTTGGGAAGACAAACACCATCACCCAAAACATCCCCCCTCCTTCCTCCCTCTTTATATACTGAGCATGATGCCATAAAGTCTGGAATATCCCTTTGGTGATTGAGGTCACCTGTCCTGGCTGTGTCTCCTCCCATCCTCCTGTGCATTCCCAGTCTTCTCATGAGCATGGCAGCCTGAAAAGCAGAGAAGCCCTCGGCTCTGTAAGCCCTGCTGAGCAATAACAAAAACATCTCTGGGTTACCTCTCCTGTGTTCAGCACAAATCCAAAACAGAGCCCCTCACTGAACGTTGGGAAGAAAATTACTGCAGTCAAGACTGAGACAGAGATATTCCTAGTACTGCTGCAGTACTTGATCACATCTATTATTTCAGTCTGTTACATTTAAATGTGTACCTAGTGAAAAACCATACAGCAGCTCCCATTGGTATATTGGTCTGGTGGGAAGGGTGTGTGGGGTGCAGGCTCAGTGCAGTGAAGAACTGGATTGTAGAAGCTGCCATTGTGGAGTTACAGGGCAGAGAGGACAGCTCCCATTGTGGAAGCTGATACTCCTCAGTGTAATATCCTGCTTTCCATCCTGAAACTTCTGTTTGACAGTACCTTCTTCCATGTTCAATGTCTGCTTCAGATTGGAGAAGGGATCAGGCAGCAGCTCTGGCAGCTCTGAGAATAAATGGAGGTAAAATGGAAATTATGATGCAGAAATCTGTGAGTTTCAGTATGAAATCTATGTAGCTTCTTACTCCCTTCAAAAAATTAAGAAAAAATACATTGTAACAATACACAACATGCTAATATGGACAGCCATCTTATATAAGTCCATTTTAGCCTCTAGGGCAGGGAAAACGACATAATTTAAAACTCTTGTAAAACTCTCACTGCTTTAAACAGAAATTTCGAATCAGGTAGAAAAGCATCATACCTGAGATAGATATCTCACTATGAAAGGACAGCAATGTACCAGTTTTTGAAAGGTTCACAGCTCAGATGTTTTCAGCAATTCCTTTGGCATTCCTGAAGGTCAGTTTCTTGAACACCTGTCTGTGCCCAGCAGGCTGTCCCATGCCCAATCCATGCAGAGCTCACGTTTCCCCAGTACCCCCGGGGCCATGCTAGCAGCAACCAGGAATTCAAATAAGATCACTCCAGCTCTACTGACTAAAAAGCTAAAATCTTGTTCTGTTTATTAGCAGACTATTGCTTCTTAGGGTGGAAGTTCAGCAGCAGCTCACCTTAGGGAAGTGACATTTACATGGTAAATAGCACAGTAGAGAGGGAAAGCAAAATTTTGTTCATGTCCCAAAATGATGATCTAGAGTGAGAGTCAGGTTCAGCATACTTAATAAGAACCTGCCATAATGTGCAGCTCCTAATCTTTGAAGAATTTTTAGTGCATAAACTGTATTTTCTTAACACACTTGAATTTGGTACAGTACATGAGGCAGGAGCACACGCTAAATTAGAGACAAATCAAACCACAAAAGGTTACCTGTGAAAATAATCAAATTTTTGCAATAACAGGGATGCCCTGGCACCAACACTAGGTATCAAAGCAGCCTAACAATTATGGCAAAAGAGGATGTGCATTCAATGTTAGACAGCTGGCATAAAGGCTCCTCCAATAGATTTTATGCAGCCAATGCTGGTGATGTTGATGAGCAAACGCTTTGTGAAAAATGGTCCCTGTTTGGTATGGAACACAGCAGTGGGAAGGATGTGAAAGAAGCATAGTGTGTGTTCAGCTGCTGTTGGAGCTGCCAAACAAGCATCCACAGCAGCCACTTACCACCCGGCAAACACAATGAGCATATTGATTTTCTGGGAGTAAATATCTGACAAAGATGTATGGAATACAAGACAAAGAACAAAGTATTCTCTTTCGATAGAAATGTGTTTGCCATACATACTCAGACTTGGTCTAAGTATTTGGAATGGACTGGAATGATCCAGTAACTTCAACCAGAGTGCCTGAATAGCCTAACACATTTCAAGATGAGTAAGAATCAGTGACTTGGGAGCTGTAAGCCGAGAGATTTAATTCGGCGGTGGAGGCATCTGACCCGATGAGTACAGATGAGCCCCGTCTAGCCGTGCTGTTTGCTATATTTGTGCCGCTTTTCCTGCCATCCCGTGACTTAGCCTTTTCTATTTCACCTATTTAAGAATACCGTAATTTCC
The DNA here is from genome assembly GCA_013400635.1 of Hypocryptadius cinnamomeus. Taxonomy (NCBI): domain Eukaryota; kingdom Metazoa; phylum Chordata; class Aves; order Passeriformes; family Zosteropidae; genus Hypocryptadius; species Hypocryptadius cinnamomeus. The sequence continues at coordinate 17,177 of VYZP01002534.1, read as the reverse complement.
TTTTTCNAGAGGCGGGCCGGGCTCGGCACCTGGAAGGTCAGCGGTGCCCGCGGGGAGCGGCCGCTGATGGCGGCGGGGCCGGGGAGGGGAAGTGAGCGAAGCGGAGTTTTCTTGGGGGAAAGTGGTGCCGCGCTCCGAACTGTGCCTGACCTTGGGTGGGCGCCTGGGGCTCGTGGGCGAGGTGCGTGTGGTTGTTCCGTGATCCTAAACCTCTGCCTTTGTTGTCTTTTTTTTTTTTTTTTTTTTTTTTTTTTTTTTTTTTTTCCCANTTGTGCTGTTGCTGTTTTATTTCCCTCAGGTAATTTTTCTTCACGGATTAGGAGATACCGGGTGTGTATTCTGATCTATTGCATACTCAGTAGCTATTATACTTTCAAATATAACCTGCATATTTTAAACATGTGAGCAGTTAAAATTTACTTAAGCTTCTTATTTTGCCCTTTACTGAATGCAGCAGCCAACAGCAGATAAAGCTTCACGTGTCCTGCAGTGATGGTGACAACTATGTAATTAAAATTTTCCACCAAGTCCTTGAAAACTTTACTCACCTAATTTAGTCTGAATGTGATCTCTCTTTTGTTCCTGAGACAAACTTCGTAGAAAAAGAAGTCTGTGGTTTTCTGATCATTTGCTTTCCTGAGAGTGGGTTTCTGGTTATTCCTGTGTTTGTCTAAATTTAAAGTTCTTTTTTATTCCAGACTTGTGGATTGTTGGTTTGCCAATAGCTGCAGTTAGTCCGTGGTTTCTTCATCAGTATGTCATACTTACACTAAAACCTAGACCTCTTTGATCTCCCTAAACAAACTCCAAAGTAGTCACCTAATGTCTACAGATTTTTGTCTCTGAAATATGGTCTTCAGACTCCAAAAAATTGCCCCCCCAAATAAAATGTGTAATGCCCTGTTGCCTTGTTCCTGTTATTTCTATGTTTGAGTAGAAATGGAAAGAGTAGAGTTTCTGGGAGGCATTCTAGCTCTGATGTAATGTTTCCTTTTGAAGCTTGTGTGTGCCCAGAAATAAGCATGCATTCATTAAAGCCATTGAATTAACAAGTTAAGAGAGCGTTGAAGCCTTTTTAGTGGAAGACTTTAAAGGAATTGGCACTTAGATACTGAAAATAAGTAGCATGAATGCTTTGTCTATTGTGCTCCCTTGAGCCAAAATTACATAATATTTTTTTAAGAACTTTTTTTTTGTTACCTGGAACTTGAATGTTGCCTCTAGGTTGAAACTTGCTATGTTATTTTTTCCAAAGTACTAACTAAAATTAGCTGTCAGAATTAGAACTTGCATAACCTGGGCATTTAGTAAGTTAGAAAAGAGTCAAGTCCATGCACTTGGCAGTATTCTACAAGTTTTTCCTCTGATTTGTTGTGCTTACACAACACCTTGTTTGCATTACTCCTCTTCCTTTCTGCTGGTAGGATGCAGCTGAGGCAGCAGTACTGCCTGCATCTTGGCACCAAATGTTCAGCAAGTGATTGCAGAATCTTTTGAACTTTTGGAATTTGAGTCCTTGCAAATTGGCTTGGTGTTTGTTTTGGAAGGGGGTAAAAAATAGAGACTTTCTCTTTAACCTGAGTTTTATTCCCTGGACAAGGTGGCGTTTCCATTTCAGTGTCAGAGCTAATGCACAGCCTCAATCTTGCAAAAGCAGTGAGCATACTGGAATGTCTGCATTTGACAAGACATGACACTTCTGTAGAAATAAAGTGATTAGGTGTATTTCTTCTTCTAGTCTGCTGCAGATTAGATAGACTGCCTTTGACAACCTGTTGTTTGTGGGTTTTTTTAAGTAAAAGCTGTAGGAGTGACCCAAAAAATTGTCTGAAGCAAACCTATTAACAATTTTATAACTTCCCCCAGTTTAAACTGACCTGTTCCACTTCACATGAATTTCTAAATTGATCACTTCCATTTACCAGCTGCATTTTTCTTACTCTGGAAAGTGTTTAACAGAGGTTACATGCTTTTTCTGTCTTAATAATAGACAGAATAAATGGTACTTAAAGATTGGTACATACTTGTCAAAATGTGAACAAAAGTTGCCATATAAAGAATTGTTCTAAGGAGTCTGCATTAGTATGTACACAATGTTGCTTTTCAAATTTGTCAACTTAGGCTTCATAATTGGCTAAAAATGTCCCTAAGTTCTTATGTAACTATTTTTTCTCAGTGGTATTTCTCCTTTAGACTCTTATTCAACCCTCTGTGATACTGCAAATATTGTGCAAATTGTATTTCCTGTAATTTGTTAATAACATATCTAAAAGTACTGATAGAAAGTAGGCTGAGATACTACAGTCAGTGCTTCAAATGTCTGTGATGTCAGTGTGTTGGAAATGCCTTCAACTTCAGGCAGCATACATTAATTAACTTTTCAGGATGGTATTAAAACTAAACCAATCATGCTTTTATGGCTGGTCTGCTGTTGGTCTGATTAGTTCAACTGTGTCACTGACAGATTTGTTAAAGGTGTTCCCTGCTTATAACCAAATTTCCAGAATCTAATTTAGTGGGTGAGTTAGGAATACTAAATGATGGGAAAAATCAGGAAATATAGATGCTATTGAGTGTTCTGGAAAGCCAAGTGCAGGCATGTGCAGTGGTTGTGTGTGGGTTCAGATTTGGATCAAGGTCCGTTCCTGTCTAGATGAGGCTTGGAGTGAGTCTTGACCTTATGCTCTCCAGTGTTCTGGTTTGGAGGAAGCTCATTAACTCACCTGCTGTGCAGATCTTGTTTTGTTATGGACATTCATATACAGCATCTGCTTGAGATTAAAAAGCTACTGCAATCTGGGGTGTTGTTCAGGACTGCCTGAATCCAAGAGCATTCAAGCTGAGCTGGAGTTAATAGGGCTGATTGATTGGGTTGGATCCATGCGGAGTTAGCTTAGGTGTCAGTTTGCTACTGTCCCACGTCAAGAAATGTGGTTCACAGAATGCCAAGTTGGCTGTCAGAGGAGCTGTCTTAACTCTGCAGGAGCAGCAGAGCAGCCTCTGTGCTGCCTGGAAGCAGAATACCTGTGTGCATCTGTTGTGGCACACAAATTAATAAAGCCAGACAGATACAGAGTGGGCTTTGCCTGGAGCCAAAGTGAAATTTCTGTAGCTGCACCACAACTGTGGCAGCCAGATTAGATCAAGTCTTCCTGACTATATATATGCCACAAGCATTCAAGGGCTGAACAAACCTTCTAAGTTTAGTACTATATTCATAGTATACGGTGGTTGATGTAAACATTTTCTAAAAGTGTGTTTATATTGATCTAATTTAGCATGTTTCATATTTGGTCTGTGCTGATGCACCAGCTCAGAAATAAGAGCTAAGCCCAAAACATAAAAGCAGTTGAACGAATATGTTTTTATTAACAGGCACGGATGGTCAGAAGCACTTGCTGGTATCAAAAGCCCCCATGTGAAATACATTTGCCCACACGCGTAAGTTTGTAACTTTCTTGTTTTACCTTTTTCTGTAGAGACATCATCTGTTAAGACACTTGTGCGGATGTCAGAGAGACACCACAGAAGTGAGATGGTATCTGGCTATCCCTGCATTTTGGTTTTTTATATAAAAGCCCATTCTAAAATAGTGTTGATGCTGTTAAATGTGTTTTGTTTTCAGGAAATTCTATGTGATTTGCTTTGGGGTAAAACTGCATTTTTTTGGTAATTTGGTTCTGGTACTTACTCAGACTGAAAACATATTTGCAAAGTTTCAGGTACAAAGTTATATTATTTTGACATTTTTCCCAGTGGATTGTTCGTTTCTTTTTTTCCCCCAACAATCTTTTGTCAAAAACAGTTTTATCAAGGAATATTTTTTTTTTAATATTTTACTTACCATTACACATAATTTGCATTAGCCAGCTGTACTTAAATTTGGGTGTGTATATAGTAGATTGGAAACTTGCCGTAGGTTACAAAGAAATTTAAAGATTGACTGGATATTGATATTTTTAGCAAATAATGCAATTTGAGCTGTCTTTGTGTGCAATTTGAGAGGTGAAATTCTTCTAAGCATGGTCAGGCATCAGTAAATAAGGCAGTAAGATTTATCTGCTATTGACTTGGTGGTAGAAAAACTAATAAAGTATAATCTTAACTTATTTTAACATAAAATTCAGATTGTCTCTTGCTCCAGTGGTCTTGGCAGACATGGATCAGAGATGATAGGGAGAGAAGGAGCAATGTTTTGGTGTATTACTGAGCTGTGGTTTATTTATTTATTTTACCACATGTCCCAGCTTTGCTGAACCATTCAAAAGGGGCTTAGCAATATCTGCAGTTTTCTTTGCTTGCCTTTTGTCTTCTTTCAGTCCTTCCCCACAGAACTTATGCTGCTCAGTTCCTATAGATTAAAACTCAAGCTGGGCTTGATCCATGGCATGATCCACTGAAGCTGTCTTGCTGTGGCTGAAGAGATGGCACACAGCAGCACAGGGCTGGGAAGGAGTCCAGCAGTGAGGACAGGCACTGCCTAAGCAGATTCAGATGCTGACAGAAGCATGCATGGCCAGGTTCCACCATGTGCTGCTTTTGGCTGCTTCCTGGTGATGCTGCTGTACAAGGTGCCTTAATCCGCTGAACTCGTGAATAGAACTGTGATAAATAATTCCTAATTACAAATAAGTAAATAATATATGTGTATTAAAATATGCATATGAGATATATGCACTCGCACACACACACACATTTAAAGCAGCCCACTAATGTTTTGCTTGCTCTCCACAGAGAGTGGTAATTCAACCCTGAATATTAAATGTGTTTGGGCTGGCAGGTTTCAAGAGAGTTTCTTCAACAGATGCTGCAGAACAGCTGATGTTAATTACTGCTTAAAAGTCAGACAGAGTTGGAGGATACGCAATTTCATGATGTTACTGCATGTGCATTATTGTATTTCAGTATATATCTTATGTCAGGAGTGTTCATTCTCATTTCTAGGCCAGTTATGCCTGTTTCTTTGAACATGAACATGTCTATGCCATCATGGTAAGTATTTGTTCAAATGCAGACGGTTCTAATCGAATTATGTCTGGGACTATGAAATCATTGTTCTTAATTTAAAATCATGAACAACCTGAGTATCTGGTTTTAATCACATGCAAGTGTAAACCTTTTTACTTTAGTTCTGCTCTTATAAAAGAACAGAACTAAAAGGGCTGTCATGAGTACACTCTAATTATCATTTTGTATCTGTGGTAGTGATTATTCCTCAAGACTAATCTCTGTATCTTAGAACAAAAACCCATTTTATTCTACAGGTATGGTCTGTAGTATGCATTGTGTCTGAATTCCTAGTCAGTAGAAGTAGAGACTTGGAATGGAAATATTTTTGCTACTAGTGAGTAATAATTGGTGGGTCAGTAGGATATGTAGAAACTGTTCTTTAGAACATCAATTCTGAATAGAGAACCAGAAGAATATGGTATATTTCAATGATCTTAAACCAGTCTTCAGTTTTATTGGATTTTGGGCTTCCCCCCCCCCCCCCCCCCCCACCAAGTAACTTGTGTTTGTTTTTCTTGTATTTCTTCAAACCGTATTTTGATTTCTGTGTCCAGCAAAATTCCTGCTAATATTTTTTGAGCAAGTATCAAAACTGTGCCACTTAATCTGCAGTAAGTTACAGAAGATGTCAAAACTCAGAAAAGCCTTGTTGACTAGATCTAGTCTTTTAAGCCACATTCACAGATTGTGCACTGTTTCTTGTGATCTATGGGTAGTTGGTACTAAACAATATGACAGCTAACATTTTTGTCTGGAAAACATCCATGTTTCATTATTTGTGTATTGAGGGAGTGGAATGGATGCTGTAATGAGTAATGCTCTTGTTGATGTTTTTGTAAGGTTTGATATCATTGGACTTTCTCCAGATTCACAGGAAGATGAAGCTGGGATCAAGCAGGCGGCGGAGAATGGTATACTTAGGAGTATTTTTTATGTCTTAAAAGTACTTCCAGGTATTCTTGAAAATGAACTATTGATCTGAAACAGGTTTTCTAAAGCCAATATTTTTTCAGGGGAAAGAATATGTGTATATGGTATTATCACTGACCAAAGTTTAGCTAGATTGTTTATTGTTTGTTTGTTTTTCAACTTTATTAGTAAGTAGAGTAATTCACCAATATAAACACATCATACTCTGAAATATGGGAACAAGTGTAGGTTTTTTTAAGAGCTTTTGTGTAGTGCAGCAGGTCAGAGCACTATTAGCATCCAGTTGTGTTGCTTTTACTTGGAAGAGGATGCCATCTTCCCAGCACTGGCACTTTTGCAAGACCTATATGCATGTTTTTTTCTTTGGAAATGATACAGTGGCACTGACATTTCTGACTGTGCTCTAGATCTTCTGGTACTTTCAATGTAGAGCAGCCTAGATTTTCCTTTCACTAGCTTTCTCTTGATGACAGGAAGAAGGCATTTTTCCTCTTCTGGACTTTCTAGAGAATGGAGTGGATTTTAATGACTGGTCTTTATTTATGTTGCAGTTAAAGCACTGATAGATCAAGAAGTAAAAAATGGAATTCCTTCTAATAGAATTATTCTGGGAGGCTTTTCTCAGGTAAGGTATGGTTGGAAAGAACCATTGTCTTTTTTCTAGGAAAGTAACCTAGCTTTATTAACTTCAGAAATCCAGCTGCTTAAATTGAAATCAGCTGATGTTAGATGACTCTAAAATTTTAAGGTGTCAATTTTCCTTTTCTTTAACAAATTAAGTTTTTCGGTTTTATGCAAATAATTACTGTTCACTGGAAAATGAACATACCTGTGTAAAAAAGGTACTAAAATAAATACTCTGTTTAAAATCTTTATGCACATAACCTACATAGTTTTGCTTGAAAATTTTGGTCATATTTTTAATTGAATTTGGTAGATATTTGGTGGTCTGGATTTATCCGGGAAATCTTTTCCTTTACACTTGTAAGACATCTGTGGTAGGTAGGTTAGTTGATTAATTGTTCCATACATCAACTCCCTCAGTCTGCATGCAAATGAATTAAATATTAAAGTAGTGATAACACTGTTGTGATAAAATTATTACAGTGATAAAATGTTGTGAGCAATAGTCTTTGGTTTTGGGGTTTTTTTGGACAACTGTTAGTTACAGTAAATTTGCTGGCTTACTTCTGAATTGACCACATGGACTTGGAAGGGAGGAGAAAAAGCAAAACAAACGTTGTACATAAATACTGGTTTTAATCATTGGCTCTAAAGAAGAATAGGTTGCAATAGCAAAAGACTTTTAAAGGAGAAATCAGGGATTTTGAAGCAAACATTAAAAAGAACTTTACTGTCATTTTTCTAATAATATTTATATCTCTTTATTTTAGGGAGGTGCTTTATCATTGTATACAGCTCTTACAACACATCAGAAATTAGCAGGTGTCATAGCCCTCAGCTGTTGGCTTCCTCTACGGGCTTCTTTTCCTCAGGTATTTGTTTCTTTCCTGAGATGATTTGCACTTGGGAAATGAGTATCTCTGAAGATTGAATCTTGTGCAAGAATTAGTGGTCATCATTATTACCAGATGATGACTGTTGTTTGATAATTTGGAAGTTTTTAAAATAGGGCCTTAAAATTTTAGATTTTATTAAGTAAGGAAAATGAAGAAACACTCAGTAGCTGTTTTTGCTTAAAATGACAATACTAGAAAATTTAAAGGATATAACAAATTTTCCTTGAAGGTTAATTTTCTGTCTGCCATTTGTTCCATCTGCAAGGCACTATCTTATTAGAGAGTGAGCGTTTCAGCAAAGTTTCAGGTTTTTTACTTGGCCAGAAATTATGACTTTCTGTTACAAAACTTTTTGCCAAAGTTTTATTTGCAGGTCTTTGAGCTTAATGTGTTGTCAGGTACCAAGCTTACTTCATAAAGAGCTGCTTGTAGGCTATACATTGTACTATTTCCCCTCAGAATTCAATTTGCTTGTCATGCCACAGGATATAGTGCCATGGGGTTGTTTTATTTCGAAGGTGTTAGCCTTATCTCCATTTAGTGTCTCTTTCTTCTCTTCTCCTGTCTGATTCCACCCCTCCTAGGGCCCTATCAGTGGTGTCAACAAGGATATTGCTGTTCTCCAGTGCCATGGGGACTGTGACCCCCTGGTTCCTGTAATGTTTGGGTCCCTCACTGTTGAGAAGCTGAAGACTATGATAAATCCAGCCAATGTAACCTTCAAGACTTACTCTGGCATGATGCATAGTTCATCTCTTGAGGTAATTTTCTAAATACACCCTGTTTTAGCTGGGTATAGTTAATTCTTTTTCCCTCAAAACTAATATTTATAGGCTTTTTACAGGGGGGGGATAGTTTTTGTTTTGTTTGTTCAGTTTGTTTTGGTTTTGTTTCTTTTTTTATTAATAAGTGTTTCATGCTACTTATTTTGGTGAGTTACTGAATTCTGGGCTGAAAAAAGCATCCAAAGCAAAAATTTATATGACTAGTGAGAACTTCCTCATAAGATTGTATTTTGGGGACTAGGCAACTTGGTCTATAAAATGCTCTTTTTCCCAAATTTTTATTATTTGCCTAGTTAAAAAAAAAACCAAATTAGAATTAAAAGAAAAATTCTCATAGCGTAAATCCAAGATGGTGTTTTGGAGAGAAGAATCCTGGTATTCTGTGGAGGAAGACATCAAAGGAGTAGGGAGGGAGGGCTGACACTATGGAAGAGGCAGCTCAGAACCTGCATTTATGGTTCTGGCTCAGCAGACTGCTGAGCTGATGTAATAACTTCCTGCTGCCAGAAAGGGGTGGACTCCCTCTCCTCCTGACCTTGTGGCCCTCACTTCCTCCTTGTACCGGCTCTGGGGCAGATCAGAAACTTCCTTGAATCATTTGAATTTGCTAAAATGGCAAAAGCTGCAGCCTTCAGTGTTTGCAGCTATAGGGAGCTGGAGCATCAGAACTTACACAAAGTAAATGATGGGAGCAAGAACTCAAAGAGGAGACAAAGAACAGATTTGCCATTTGTCAGCAGCAGTAACATTGTTAATTTAGATTGTTGCATCTTTTGGGAACTGTAACTTTGAACAACCTCTTTGTAACATTTACAGAGTAGTGTTGCATTAGCCTGTAAATTGCTGAGCTGTTACACAAATATATTAGCAAGGTGTTCTTTCTTACAACAGTGACTTAATTAAAAAAAGATTACCATGGATTAGTTTCTCAGTCTTGTTTGCTCTATTTCTTTTCCTTAAGGAAGGAAGCATGCTGAAAATGAAACTGAATGGTTAGGAGGAGGAGTTGCTGGCTTTTCAGACTGCTGCTAACTTGTAAAAGTTTAAAGTGTACAGGAAGCTATGGCCTTAGCTACACAATCAGCCTGGTGCTATCAAGATCACTTAATATATAGCTTGCCTGTTCAGCTTCAGAGGGAGAGAAAAAGTAGTCTTTGCTTTTTTTCTTGTATTTTAGCCTCTGCTGAGTGCATATCAGCCCTGTGCAGTTATCAGCCTTGACTTGTGTGCAGAGTAGTAATTAAGTAACTGATTGCTCAATATTTCTAGCCCAGCTGCTCATCATAACTCAAATGTTAAAGCATGATTTAGTGTAGCTGGTTATGTAGCAGTAGAGGACTTCAACTAATACATACTTTTATCTTTAAACAGGAGATGATGGATGTAAAACAGTTCATAGACAAACATCTACCTCCCATAGACTGAACTGATCTGTGAGAAGCCTTCTATATAAATACACCAGCATCAACTGTGGTAGAGTGTTAAATTTTTTCATATGCCTGATAGGAAACATTATTTCTATACCTGCAGTGTTACTACTGTGTTGCAAATTTATACTTACAATGAAGATTGAATAATGCACATGTACAAGAAATGATAATCTTTTTAGTATTTTTCACCCAGTGCTGGGAAGGATGTGAATGAGGGAACTAGGTAACGATGACAGAATGTAACTGTTTTAAGATGTCTGATTATTTTTTTTCTTGATTGCAGAATTTCAAACTATCTGTACAAGTAATAAAAAACTAGATTTAAGTGAGCAATCTAGATGTGACCAGTTTAGTTTTACTTGAAATGTGATTTGTTCTTGAAACTCATTGAAAACATATGGCATTTCTTTTATGTAATGAATGCATAAAGAACACAACATAAAACACAGTGGGCATAAAGTACAGAACATGTAACGTAGTGAGCATATGATGGTAGAATAAATGCTACCAGGGATAAAGCTTAAGGATTATATGTTAATGTTAACTGTTTAACAGATAAGGAGGGTTGTTCTATAATGGCTAGAAGTCAGCAAAGGTATTTCTTATATTTAAATCACCTCAATTTTAAAATGTTCATGTAGATAAATACTGTGGAAATTCTAAAGGGACTCATTCCTTATTTGGCTGTTGTTTGTCTTATTGTCTTTTTTCTTTTAACTCATTGCAAATGTTGACTTGGAACTGAATTCTGAAAAAAGTGCATTGGATTACTTTGAGTTTCATTTAAAAAAATTCTTGTTTTCATACTGAATATTCATCTGATGCTTTAGTTGTAGTTTTTATTTGTTTATGTATTTCACATGAACAACTACAGAATATTTTCATTTTTTTCTCTGTGCTTTGGAGAAAATAACTGAAAATAGTGCAGCTACATAGTTCTATGTATTGTTGAAATCTCATCTGTAACACACACTTATTTGAATTATTTTTTGCTAGAAATATAAGTGCAATTGGGATATAACTTAGCTAAACTTTAAAGTGATACTTTTAGCTAATACCATATAATACCTTCTCTTATTACATGTTGAGACTTGATTTTTTTTTTTTTCTGAATAGGAACAAAGCATTTTCTTTTAAAATCTATCCTACATTTCCCCAGATCAGTATAGCCTAGGAATATGAATATCCTGGGAAAAAAAGAGTAAATTCACAAAATACAGAATGTTTCTTTTTTTGGAACCTTAAAATTGTAGAATGCACTGGTTTGCAGGAGTTGATGCACACTCAATAGCTTTTTTTCAGTTCAGAGCCATAATTTACTGCTGGGAGCAGCTGTTCTGTAGCATTCAGAGGCTGTCACCACACTAGGAATGTTTAAAACAATGCACTACACTTTTTACTGCATAATTTGCTGCATAACAATGTTCTAACCTGTAATATGATTTCAGTCAAAGAATATTTCTATTTTGGATATATCTGTCATGTCAGCACTGTGCTTCACACCTGAATTTAAGGTACTTTTCCTCTCCCAGGGGTCCTCTTACAGTGTATGTGGATTTACATCAGCTATCTGCCAGTACAAATACATACATGAGGAATTGCACCTTTATATCTCTCCTCTAACATTGCTGCTGCTTCAGAGCTCTGGGAANAGCACTGTGCTTCACACCTGAATTTAAGGTACTTTTCCTCTCCCAGGGGTCCTCTTACAGTGTATGTGGATTTACATCAGCTATCTGCCAGTACAAATACATACATGAGGAATTGCACCTTTATATCTCTCCTCTAACATTGCTGCTGCCAGAGGTCTGACCTGTTTACCTAGTCTGAGTAACCAGTTTGCAGTGCTTTTTTTTTTTTTTATGTTGCACTTCATTTTTAGGAAGCTGCTTCTTTTCTAATCCAGTTTCTCTGGATTATTGAACATCTCTTAATATGTAAAATTGAAAAAGAGGTTTTTGCCTAAATGGTAATGAAACAGTTTTAGATATTCCATCTGTGTAGTTAAGAGCACATTTTTATTAACTTTGAAGTTTAATTAGTAATTTCTCTCAGTCGCTCTCTTCTATAGATCTGCCAATTTGTCTTTCAGTTAATTTAGTTCACAGAAGAAACCATAATATTCTTACTGTAGTTATGCCAAAGTTCTCTTGAGAAAACATTATGTCCTAGCTTGGAGTCATTCCCAAATGCATTAGCTGATTTTGCAATTGTACTAAATTGCAGTCTTGGTAAGCAAACTATATGTTATTTCTCCTAGTTTTTAGATTTCTTTTCATTACCCTGTTGTCTAAATAATTCCCTGAGCATTGGTGTACTTCCAAAGTTCTTGCATAAGAGTCTAATTTTTCCTTCATTATTTTCATGTTCTGTTTGTTGATTTGTTGATAACTGTTCATCTGTCTTAACTTCTGTGTGCTCATTTCACATCTTTTTCCTTCTGCAAGAATTAGTTTTAAAAAGTATTTCTAAGATGTTAAAATGAGATCTGCCCTAGCTTCCTTCTGTGTTAGCTCCATAACACTTTCTTCGAGTTGGTGAACTGCGTTTACAGTTTGTGGCCACATCCTAGTACTTAGACACTCTAATCCAAGTCAGCTTCAGCTGTCACTGTCATGATGCTTTCAGATGTTTTTCTAGAAATGCTTTTTATGTGTTAACTTTGTTCAAACATTCAGCTATCATAACAAAACTCTTTTTCATATTGTTGTTTTGCTGCTTGCTGTATCTACAAAGAGCTGTGTTACCAAAGTCAGTATAAGTAAATTTTTTGGCTTTGAGTTTCTGTATTCTAGGAAGAATACTCCTCTTTTTTTTTTTATTCAGAAGTATATGTTTATATTGTGGTTGGGAGTTCTTAAAGAGCCCAGAAGCTAGAGGAAACTTCAAGTCTGTGTGTCCTCCCATATTACACTGTGTATGTTGAGCTCCTGTCTTTTGTAACTTCCCAGCTGGTTTGAAAGCTTAGTGTATGATCTTGCAGCTGAACATCTTCACTGCCTGAAGGGATTTGATGCTGGGATTGTTGTTACAATGCATGTACTTGAGGCTGAATAATAGCTCCGACTGATGGGGGAATTTTCATAGTATTCTATTAAAATGGAGAAGCTGGACTGTCAATGTTCTAAATATGAATGTCCTATCCTCTTATACTATAATTTGAAACTTTTCAATAATGTCTATTCTTTGTTAAGTTAGACTTTCCACCAAAGGAGATGATGTCTATCAAACCTGTGAAAGCATTGATAAGAAAATACCTTGCTTGCAGATCAGTTTGTTTCAATGGGTATCTAACTCCTTAATGTGTTCTTAATTTCAAAATGGTACTTAAATTGGACTGCAGTTTTGTGCTGTCAGAAGTCTGACTTCTTGTTGGAATATATTGCCCACTTTTCAATAAACATGTTGAATTGCATATTATAAGCCAAATTTTCCAGCTATTCTTGAGGTAAAACTTTACTGGGGTCTGTACTGTGGTGAGGGCAGTATGATTTGGTCTCTTTGTCCTATCTTGTATAATTACAACACAGTAGATTGGTAAAAGTACTGTACACTGTAACTGGTATTAGAACTGTTAATTAAAACATGTTCTCTCTAATGGAGTATACTGCACTTCATTGAAATCATTTGGATGCATCTTTAATGTAGAGGTCTTATTTGGGTTGATGGATGTGACTGCGGGCAAACTGTAAGATGTTAATGAAGCCATATGTAAAAGGCCTGTCTCTCTTAAATTTTATAAACAAATACTGAACACTTACTGCTTGTGTTAAGAAATATAAGCCATTTATATTTACTATAAACATCTAAAATGTAATTTATATTACTAATTTTATTTATGATAAGAAATCTTAACTTTGGAAATTATTTCTGTACCAGGGAAAATGTAAAAGCTTTCAATTTTTAATCACTGTGAAATAAATTTCAATTGGTATTTGGGCAAGTACTTAAGATTTTTTCCATACTTACCTGAAGGAAGTTGAGCTTTTACGTGCTGTGAAACAGGCACTCTAGAGGTTCCTTGAAAATGTGTTGTATAATAATGTATGCATACTATAATAGAGAAGAACAATGATTTGTAGTTACTGAAAAGAAAATCACTTACCAAGTTAGGCTTTGCTACTTTGTTGAAAGAATCCTAAGTATGATTGGAGGGTGGTTTTCAAATTCTGGGTTAATTTTATTTTAACTTGTTTTCTTGGAATTCGCAATAATTTGGAAAGATAAAAGAAATTAAGTTATTTTCTATTGAAGTTATTCTAGAGACTGAAAAGCCAAAGTCTTCTCACTCTGGATTGCTGCACCATTCTCTGGGTGTTCTGTGTTGTTGGAAAGGCTTTGAAGTTGATTAAGGTTTGGCATACACACCACTTCACAGATTTGTTAGAGAGACAATTTTCAGGTCAGGGGTTACATGCACTATTTAGTTTAATATTTGAGGGCAATCAGTGCTATACATAGTGCAGGGCACTCTAGAGAAAAAGTTACCTGGGAAGAGAGGGAATGGAGTGTATGTGTGGTAAAGGCAGACTTCCCCCTTCAAGCAGCTTAAAGCAACTTAAAGGCCACTTGTCTCTACAGAGTGCAATGTCCAAAAGTCAGTGTGGAGTACAATGAGGAATTTCATAAATGTGTGGGAATGTGTGGTAGATGCAGTGCTCTATGTGAATAGGTTGTGGCAAATCAAGAGTCCAAGAATAGCTAGTAACACTAAAGATACAATATTACACAGAGCAATCTGCCAGTTTGTATTTTTTGAAAAACATTTTGGGTAATGTTCAGTTTCTATTTACTTTTAGCTCTGGCATCCCTGATAAGGTAATTGTGAGGAGAAAAATTGCCTAAAACTAGCATAGTAAAAACCCCCAAAAGAAGACAATGTAGTGTATTAAACTTTATCAAATATAGTATGAGAGCAGTGGTGTAAGTGAAGAATGTGACTCAAGAAGTTTTCAGAATGTCTGTTGGTTAAATTGAAAATGTGCTTCTTTGAAGATTAATAGCTGTAGAACAGATTCCCCCTTCCTGTCCCACCCCCCCCNNNNAAAAAAATTCCCCCCTCCCCCCCCCCCCCCCCTTTTTTTTTTTCCTTCCTTTTCATTGCTTGCCACTCTCATCTTGCCACATTTGCCTTTGGGATAACAGATTTTATTAATTCTCTTTGAGTTGCACAGGTACCTTTGATGTAGCTGATTAAAGCTGATTTAAACAAAGTACTTTGTATAATTTAATGGACGTCCACAAAGTGAACCAGTAGATAATGGTTTTCTTTTAGGACCAATTACTAGAAAAGAGCAACCCATTGCCTCCTTTTTTATCTGCAAAACTAGTAAAACTTAAAACTTCCAGCCAGTTTGCAGAGGTGTAGTGAACTTGCTTCAGGCATCTAAGTGGGAGGTTTAGCTCGTGCTTGTGAGGAGAAAATAGACTTCCCTCATCTGAGGTTTGTTTTAAAGAGCTACTTCTCTGTATTAACAGATGGAGCAGATGGAGTCTGAATGTTCCTTAGTTGTGAATACAAGCAAACTCTTAAAGTAGTTTGTGCTTGAAATAATTTGCTAGCTGTGTTGCAGTATTTGAAATTATCAGAGAGGATCTTTAAAAGACTTAAATATTTTAAGTCTGTACTGAAAAAATAGATAAAGTTTCCACAGAATAGAGAAGTCTAACAAACTTAAAAACTCTAGAAACTAAAAAGAAGTAAAAAACTCCAAAACATTAGCTTATTTTTTTTTAATATTTGAATGCCTACCGTTACTGCTTCTCACTTGAAAAAAGTGAAGACATTTTGAAAATGTAAATAACATTTTGAAAAAAGTAAATTAAAAAAACCCCAACCCTTCTGTTGTATAGCTATAGAACAACTAATCAAGATGTTTATTGCTATTTCAGACGTTTTTGAACAAAATCTTGCTTTGAGAAATTGGAACTTCCATTTGCTAAAGCTCCCCTTATGTGTCTGTGATTGGACTCATCTCCTCTTCCTCTGCAAAGGCTGGTGACTACTTGGCTGATTCAGACCAGCTGAGATTCTGTTTTGGAAGATCTAAGACATTGCACTCAGGGCTCAAATAAAGAGGAGAGGGTTAATAGCCATAACATGGTTACATAAAACCTTTTGCAATGCTGTGAATGTTGTATTTTGCACAGTTGTGTTACTACCCGATTAAAGGAGCCTTTTCAATATAGAATATCAGTCCTGAAAATGTAGGATTTTAAGTGCCTTGATCAGAGATTCTTTACTTCAAATTCTGTAGTAGTGAATGTGCTACTGTGTTGCCCCTCCTGCCCAAATTTCTGAAGATGCTGTCTCATTTCAAATGAGACTAGTCAGTAAAAATTGACATTATTTCATAAGTACACTCTTTTAGGATGAGTCATCTCTGCCTGCTAAGTCTTAGTATTGCAGAAGGCCCCATGGTCCAGCAAATGAGAGTTGGACATTGGTTTTCTACATGAGCAGGTGTGCAAAACCCTTTAGAAAATGTTGCAAGAGAATGGTGAGGATGTGCCATAACAGGTAAGGTTTTAAGGTAAGGTTATACAAGGTAACATAACTGCAGTGCAACGGACAGTGTGTTATTTCTTCTGTCTAATGTGTTAATTTAGGAGAATGATGCTAAACAGAAAGGAAAAGGTCAGCTAGGTTGTTTTTCCCTCTCTTACTCTTCTTTGGACTTGGAGTGACACGTTATAGAAGAGATTGGTGCTGTACAAAGCTGCTTGGTTTAGAACCAGCTAAAAGAGAACAAGCATGAGGAGTGCTGTGTGTTCCTTTTTGATAGACTTGCTGTCCCCAGGTTGGTGGAGCAGCCGATATAAAGGATTTGGTTAATACTGGTTCAGTTAATTGATATTGTTCTGGTATTGTAGCATACAATATAAATAATGTGAGCTGTATTATGCTTTATTTTAATGCATCTACTTGCAAAAAATAAAAAGGGTGTGCATTGCCATCTGATTATTCTTTGATTTCCCTACCGAAATATTTCTCTGATGCTACTTCTTAAAGATTAGGTGTTAAATAAGTATGATGTGCTTTGCCTTTTATAAGTGCTCTCATGGGATTTAATTTATAATTGTCAGTTTCTCACCTGATATATTTTGGATGTTAATAGAGTTCATCTGCTTTTTGAACTCTTCCCATGTATTTCCAGTGAAGTAGGTGTTGAATTGTATTTTTAAAAGAAATTTTAGAAAAGTCTGGATGACTTTGTTCCAGAATTTAAATATATTTAAACTACCCAAAGTGACTGATTTAAGATTTCTGGTTTTGTGATTGTGCTGTCCCTGACCTAACTTGCACCTACTGTAAAGCATGTACAAGCATGTTGATCCTGTAGTGTAGCAATAGCTCTGAGCTGCCAACACCCTGTGTGTTGTTTTTATCATTTATGTGATTGTGGGGAACTGTTGCTGTGGAACTCGAGTGGGCTCTCGAGGGACAAGGATGTGGGAGAGATGTGGAATCTTGACTTTATGTTTTAGAAGGTTGGTTTATT